>CATIWQ010171372.1:0-22880 GCA_949673415.1 Euphorbia schlechtendalii | reverse complement strand
ATAGTATATTTTTATTTTGTTTTTGTGTGTTTTTAAGTTAGTGTTGTTTTAAAATAAAAGAAAAATGAAAATTTTTTGGACTTTAACATTTCACGCTCGCGACTTGTTTCACGCTCGTGAATGTAGTTGTCAAAACATTCTGTTTCTGCTTAAGTGAAAGTCATGATTGAGACAATCCTTCGCAATCGCGACATGTGCAATTTTACAGCAGTTATTGCTATAACGGCTCTTTTTCTAATGGTTATATTTGAAATATATCCGTTAAAAAAGCTACGTATCCTAATTCCTAATATATGTTACTATTTTCCTAGTTGGTTTTCACAAATCAATCACTCTTTTACACAACTTCTATCACTTGCAAAGAAATTTTTTCTATTTTTCCCAAAAGTCAAAACACAAACCTTTCATTAAAATTCTTGAATTCAATTTCAATGGCTCTAAAGAAATCAGTAGCAACCAAGGGAAAGAACAAATTGGTTAATCAACAAACCAAGTATGGATGCCCTTTTCCAATCTATGGTGAAGAAGAAGTCGAAAGATACAAGAGGATCAAGAACTTTGATATCCAAGGTGCATTCTTCTATAATCCTAATTTTGCAATTGACTCTGGAATTCATGCGAAAGTAGAGGAATACTTCTCACTATTTGGATTAGAAAGTTTTGTGAACATGCATTTCTCGTTTAACGAGGAATGGGTCCTCAAATTTTTTATTACTATTACGGAAGATGGGAATGTTCTCAAGAGAAAGTTTAGGAATGAAGGGAATGAGTATAAGTTCAATCTAATGGACTTGATTAAGTGGTTGGTTTTAGAGAAACCTATAAAGAGATTGAAAAGGAAGATGATTACGACTTAGCGAAATTAACGAGATTGGATCGATACAATGTCCAAAACTCATCCAACAAAAACATTCGGAGTAACAACCTTCTTTACCTTCACAAGTTTATCTCTCAAAGTCTTTTCTTTTGACACGAGAATACCAAAGTGTCGATGAAAGATTTAATTATAATAGAGTGTGCCATTTCGCAATTAAGACCAAAGTTTTCGATGTACATTTTGGAATCCATCACTAGTCTTATTACACATAAAAAGGCTAGAGTTGGAGGAGCAAATACAATTTGTGGAATTATTTTTGCAGCGAAGAACCAACTTCCATACCAATATAGTCCTGGAGAGAAATTCTACTTTATGGAAAGAGTTTACATGAAGAGAGCAGGGTTAGTTAAAGAAGAAGAAGGGAAATTTACATTTTTACCGTATGGAGTAAGGGTTAGGAAGTTAAGATCGATAGAAGAATCTACTTCTCGAGAGAACCAATCCGTCAAGGAAGTTCAAATCAGAAGTAGTGAAGCGAGATAAGCCTCCAAGAGTACACATGCAAATGAAGATACTTAGAGAGGAAAGTTCAGGAAAGATGTCTATCAAGCATGCCTTGATATAGCTTCCATAAAATAGATGTCCTTCAACTAACAAAATCCAACATTTCTTTGAACCGCAAGTTGAGTTCGTACTTCAAGAAGTAGAATATGGATATTTCACCGAGTCCTCCAGATTCAAGCTCGAGAGAATGAAAATAACCGGGTTCAAATTTCTTTTTCTTTTTAATTTCTTTTCGTTTGTTTTTTGTATATTATTTTTAGTTTCATTTTTCATTTTTAGTTAAGTCTCTCAAAATGAGGACATTTTGTTCTCTAGTGTGGGGGGGCACTTGTAAAATTTGAAAAATAAAAAAAAATCAAATAAAATTAAAAATAGAAGAATAAAAATTTTCTTAATTTTGTGTTATTTATACATTATATATACCTATACTATACTAACATATGTTTCAGGGTTATTGTAAGTGTTAGGTATTACAAGTTCAATGTTGGTGCATATTTTGAACAAAATTTTTATCTCGAGTATGAGCACACGTTGAGAATGTGAGCGCTTTAGTAGATTGGCACAACATTTAGCATTTAGCAAGGATGAGTGGTGAGTAACATTCGATAGTAACATTCGATAGCAACATTCCAAGTAAGTTTTGATATAATTTCAATGCAACATGAATTAGTATAATTTATATAGTTTTAGTTTAATACTACCGATAATTTTTAAGTGGAGTAATATCTAGTAGTGTTCTTACTATGAGTTTTATATGCTATTCTCGGATACATCCTACAAGTATTAAGTGTGTCTAAAGTGTAAGGAAACTATAGCCATAATACTTTGAACATGATCAATAAAGGATGAGGGTATTAAGAGAAAAATCAAAAGAAAGAGAGATAACCAATGAGTTATGCAAAAGGTGAGGAATGGTACGGAGCAGAAACTGCAACCATTCAATGAGTGAAAAAAGAGAAAGTAGCATAGCATGAAAAATGGGTAAAAAGTACAAATCTTACTTCAAAAACATATGCTTAAAAGAAAAAAATGGGAGAAAGTGGTATGGAGCATAAAATGCAACCACTAAAAAAGGGGAGAGTGGTATGGAGCATAAAATGCAACCACTAAGAGTGTTTAGCATCCTAGGTTACCTAAAAATGCATTGAGATCAATCTTTTCAAAGTGTGCTCCCTTTGTTCTTTATACTTTATACTATACTTGAGAGAAGGAAATATTGGAGCAAGCATATAACACTTATATGAAGACGTGATTCGGATAGCTCTCCATTAAGAGTAAAGGTATGCAACTAGACTATCTAAATTGCACGTTACTAATTTATGGGAAATTTCATTACCTTACTTGAACCTTATGCAACGTGGGAATGTGGAACTCACAACAATAGTCTTTCACCAAATGAGGTACGAACTTGAATTACTATTTTATACACTTAAGTTGTGATTACCTTGAGGACAAGGCAAAAGTTAAGTGTGGGGGTGTGATAAGTGTATAATTATACTTATTATCTTGATATTTTTACTCATAAAACTATGTGGTTTAGAGTCATTTTATACTTCATATAAAAGATTTCACGTGGTATGTAATTGTTTTTTATGAAAGTGCAGAAACTAGGTGAATCTTGGGAGTGTAATGATTAAAGACGGAATTCTATGCAAAAAGAGTGAAAAAGGTGCAAAAAGATGCATGGAATGCAAGGAATTAGGTTAGGATCGAAGTTGTCCAAGTTTGGTAAAGTTGCAAAGAAGAATTATGAAGAAAAACATAAGTCACGGCTATGTCACGATCATGATTCCTATTCACGATTGGACAAGTCATGCTCGTGACTATCTATCGCAATTGTGACTTATCATTCTTCGCAAGCAGTAATTACCATTTTAAATTCAAAATCGCGACATGTATGTCACGCTCACAAATCGTGATGGGTTTGATAAACTCTTCTCAACTTCCAACCATTGGATAAGAACGATCAACTGCCATCAACCGTCATCAACTATCAAATGAAAAGACACCTTTTGGAGCTAATGAAGCACGAAAAGGTGCCTATCCATTGAATATAAGGGTGAAATCTTGAATCCAATCACATTGAAGATGATGCAACCCTTTACCAATGGACATGACTATTCGTTTAGATAAACTTAACCTTTCAACTCTATAAATAAAGGTTCAAACCGACCATTTCGTGTCTGTATGCATAGAGAGTGCAAGTATATGGTGATAATTGGTAGCAATTGATACACAATAAGAGTAAAAGTTATATAGATTTCTCCAAGTTCAAAGTGTCAAAGAGAAAATTGAATAAGTGATTCGATTCTTATTTCGATCACTAGATTTTTCCACAAACTCAAGTGATTGTTGTATGAGTGTAATTGCAAAGCACTTATCAATAAAAGTTTCTGTTCTTCAACATTCATTTGTTCAATATTCATAAAGAATACATCCTAGCGAAGGTTCTATACTAGCCGAAACCGAATTCAAAGTAGATGCAGGAATTGCGAGAATTTGACGACTCCCATTAAAGAGTGGATATGGTTTGATCAACTTTAGCTTTCACTTGCATACTTTACAACTTTACTTTGTTTTCTACTTATACTTTCTAATTTGAAGTTTATGATATGTCTATGTGTCATAACGAGTGTTTCATCTTGCATCACTTATATTATAAAAGTTATATGCTTTCAAGTTAACTCAAAGAGTAGTTTCGGGGTTAACAAGATTGTGTATAATCACTAGATCTATGATTTTAATGCTGTTTAGTGAGCCAACATTTTTAGAGTGGTAACTTGCTAAATATGGCTATGTGAGAGCGACCCATACTAAGCATAGTATTATTGTTGTCTAGGTTTTTGTAAGTGTCATAATTCGTTTACCCTAGATTTAGAAAAGTCATTTAATGAGTTGCTCTGTAGTGAATTATAGGATATTTAGGCATCTAGAACCGAGTTTGTTGAAGTTATCTATTCCATAAAACATTATTGATTATTTTGCATATTTTACTCCACTATACTTGTTCTTAGGGAATATCTATATGCTTTGCATCTTCTCTAATCTGTTTATGCATCTATCTTTTCATTAATCTACCATTTAAAAACCTTAACTTATTTTATTTTCTTTTATTCCGTAACTCTAATTGATCCTTAGAACCGAATTCCTTCTCTATGGCATCGATATCTTTTAAAACTACATCGCAACTGTATACTTGCAGTTATCATTATTTTTCTATTTAATAAGTGGTACTGACAACACCTGTTCATATTTAGAAGTTTTATATTGTCAGTAGAAAAGTGGCGAAAAATAAAACAATTTCAAAATAAAACACAATCAAACAACATGCTTTAATGGTATAAACTCATTTTCAACAACCTATCTAAGCAGGGAATCAATAATTTCAGCAACTATATGTACAAAAATAAAAGCAATCAACTAGGAATTACTATAAAATTAACCATAAACAAAAATTAAAAAAGGGCTTCACCCTCCATCCCCATAATTAACCTTTTCCTTATCCCTAAAACATCACCAATGTAAAGGAATGAAATGTTGCAGCAGCCAAAAATCTACAAAAATGTGAAGCTCAAGTGGAAGCAACATACCAGATTTAGAGTGAGAAGGTGTTTGAGTCTTTACTCTTTGATTTTGGGGGGAGAGTGAAATTCCCCCTCTTCATTGGGTTGGCTCTCCTACACTTCTTCTTAGTTGAGAATTGAAACTAGTTTGGAGGTCTCCCTATTCAAGTCAAATTTGGCTGAGAGTTTCTCTATTTTAACTTTTAGAGAAGGTGTGAAGTCTACACTGTCTTCAACATCAATCTTCTTATTTTCTAGCATGCTAGCCTTTTCTCCAACTCTTCAATTTTAACCCAATCGGATTCCCTCTACTCTAAGATATTCTCAATTAGGGACATTAGTTTTGTTGTTGCTAATGTAGCAGTCTTCTCAAGGTCACTACAGATTTCAGCATTGACCCTTCTCCTTGCACTAGTCTCAACTTCTTTCCTTTGATCCTCTTTCTCTTTGTAGTTGGTTCATCATCTGGTATCTCTACAGCCTTGGCAACCTTGTCAACTTCCTTTTCCATCACCACATGATATGGCAGCCACTTTGTACTAACCTTTTTGCACACTTGAATTTATGCATGGTTATTGAAGTTCAGCAGATCAAGGTAAAAAGCATGAGTTAATCAAACGGCAGAGAAATCACTTAGCCTTTTCTTGGTAATCTTTGTGATATAGGAAGTAATCATAATTTTCTTATGATGCTTGCAAGTAGGAGAGGCAACATACTTGGTGAAGAAAATGCCAACATTCACACGGTGACCTTGTTCCATACAATATATCTCGAACAAGTCATCATTGGGGACTTTCAAAGGGCTTTCTCTGCTAAACAATGAATCAATCAGTAATTTTTGGGTAATCTTGTTATTTCATTCCTCAGAAGCTTAGTGCTATCATTCACATACTCTTCCTCTCTAATAATCTCCTTCCAAAATACTATCGCATCAAAATCACGTGGAATCTCCTTATGAGCATTCTTATACTCCTTCAAAATTAGTGTGATTTCATCTATGATTTAAGTCATTTAAGGGGTAGCACTTGTTCAACCTGAATAATCGAAATGCAAAATTAGTTGCATTGTCAGAGGCTTTGATTTTATTGTTCATTGGAAAAGTACTGTGAAATTCCAAGGTCAACTCCTTGCTCAGGGAAAAGATCTAGCCCTCCATTTTTCAAAAACTTTTGAAAACCTTCCTCCAAGTCCAAGTTCTTAGTGCTTCCCATCCAATCACCTTAGAAGCCATGAAATCTTATGATTTGAAGAAATTATACTTTTCCCTTTGTGTTTCATCATAGAACTCAGACATCCTCTTAAGTGTCAGCTCCCAATCAACTGAGCTTCTCTCCATTGAAGGTGTTGCAAACGAGGAAGGAGTTGGCTATTTCCTTGGAGTTTTGGCCGGTTTCTTATAAAAAACATTATACCTAGTGTTTACCATTTTTAAGAGCAAGAAAGGAAAGTAAAAGGGTTTTGGTAAGTGTGAGCGGACGATATTTTCTAGACCCACGCAGTCACCGCGAGGCATTGGCCTCGTGACATGGAGTGTGGGGGGTTTCATGAAAACAAAACAAGAATGAAAATGTTTTGTAAAGACTCGAGGTCTAAACCTCCCACCTACGTTGTTACGAGTCGCCACCCGGATCAGCTCTTCAGAGAAATTCGGTACAGCCTAGATCTGTTAAGCCTAAATCGCACCGTAGTAAAGAGTTTTAGGTCTAGATGAGTTACCTACCTCGTCATTATTTGAGTTTTAATTACATAAAATTAACAACCTTTAAAGTATTTCACATTATTTACCAAAAAATTTTTATTTATGTTGGAGTTAATCATACACATGCGGACAGCAACAAATAAAGTAATAAACAAATAAACGAAAGCGATAAATAAAGTAAATATGAGGCTTCTAACCTAAAGTGGGGTAGGATAAATAAAAATACAAATCATGGGGTGATAAAAAAATGGTCCTCAATACAAATGATCTATAAATACATTTTATTTACAATTGTGATATCTAAAGGAAAATAAAACCCTAACATACATCTAACCCAAATGGGCTAGTCCTGAGTAGTTGGGAACTGTTCTGATTGACTTGCTGCCCACTCCACTTTTTTTTATCCCTTTTACCATTATTTTCATTTTATTTTTCTCAAAGATGTCCTTCAAACTCCACTTAGTTATGTTTTTTTACCACCCATTATAAAAGCCAAAAATTAGACTCTTTTGGAAAAAATTTTAGACTGAGAAAACTCTAGACCGACAACTTAGGGATTTTTTGGGAAAGAGTTAGGAAATTCTCAAACTTTAGTTTCCCACACTTTTTCTCCAAAACTCCCTTCTCCTTTCAAGTTTGAGTTAGAAATTGAAAATCTAACTCATGAGTTTCCTATTCCCTTCACTAAAGAAATTAATTTTCTATCTTTTCGGACCAAATCGACTATAAAAAGACTTCGAGATCTCGTTCTGCGACATTTTTTGCTCCTATAGTTGTGGATTCACATTAGAAGGGTATGATTCTTAGCTGTTGGAGACTCTTTGGCGTTGTTTTGAGTTTTATTTTCTGTCATTTTTGTATTTTTGGCCTAGTTTATTTATTTTCCCGTTCTTTATTACTGTTTTAGGCACCACTTGATAGGAAATCCATTTGTCCCCTTATAACGGGCCTCATTTTTTCCATGATTAAATCTTAAATAAAAATCGAGTCTAAAATCAATTATTTTCCAATAAAAGCGCAGGAGGAACCCGAATTCCCCATTAGCATGCAATTCACCCTAATCTAACCTATTTGCATGACTAATTGCATCTTGTTTGGTTAACTAACTATCCCATGATGTTGTGATACTTTTTGTGCTAACCTTTGTGAATGCGGGTAACCAGGTTGTCTAGGTTAGATGTATGATAGGATTTTAATTTCCCTTCGGGTATGGTAATTGTAAATAAAATGTATTTGTAGATCATTTATATATTAACCTATGGTTTGTATTATTTACCATATCCCCTTTAGGTTAGAAGCCTCGTATTTACTTTATTTATCGCTTTCTTTATTTTGTTCATCACTTTATTTATCGCTTTCCCCATGTGTATGATTAACTCTAACACAAAACGAAAATGATTAGAATTAAATCAAAATGTCTTAAAGGTGGTTAATTATATGTAATTAAAACTCAAATAATTATGAAGTAGGTACTTCATCTGGACCCAAATCTCTTTATTACGGTGCAGTTTAAGTTTAACGGATCTTGTTTGTACTGAATTTCCTAGAAGAGCTGATAAGGATGGTGCCTCCATGACAACTTAGGTGAGAGGCTTAAGCCTCAAGTCTTTCAAAGCTTTTCTTTTCTCGTTTCATTTTCATAAAACCCCCACGCCCCCATTTCACGTGGTCGACACCTCGCAACAACCGCACATGTCCTAAAAACATCATCCGCTCACAATGGCGACTTTGCTAGGGATCATTTTTTAAACTTAAAAGTTTAAAAGACTTTAAAATATTTCAAACAAAAGAATATGCAATAGACGAATTAGCCTTAAGGTTAAGGAGCCCTATTTTCCCCGTGAAGTCACGAAAATATCACTTGTAACCTCATAGGGATCGAGGATACCTAGTGTATGGATCACTTGTTGCCATATCAGATGTACCTCTCTCATTTGCACATATTTGGGGAGAGGAGTAGAGTGTATCATAGTGCAACAAGAACCTTCTACATCAACAACCTTACGACCGAACTCACATAGCATTGTCTTAGTAACTTTCATTAGGTATACAAAAATATCTCTATGTGCATCATGCAAGTTTGCTCCTTGACATCCTCGTAGTGTCAACATGACCCTAGCTTAGATTTAGAAGTCAAACCCTTTATTCTACGTGAGGTGTATAATTGAAAGAATTATACATTTACGTGCATGCTATGTGTTATGTGTTCAATCGCTTTTTCATCCATTACATATGCTAATAAACAACATCTCACACCATGTATACACAATAACCACATTCTTTTTAGCATACACTAATTTATGCACACACTCATTCTTTTATTAGTTTAAGGTTTTAGAGCGCTCATGAAGCAACAAGACACCACGAATAAACCCAAAAACATCATGATATACCCCAATGGCATTCATTAGTCATTAAGATGCTGGAGGTCGCCTCGCTTTGGGGAACGAATCAAAATGTCATATCCCAACATTTACGATGCCCAATAAGCATCCGACACTCTACCTAATAAATGTCCCCCATGGCCCACCTTATGAATATGCTCAGAGTTATGCAGCTCGACAAAACTGAATGTTGTATGAATATCGAAAATGAAAATTTAGGGGTGTAACACAAGGACTTCCTAAGAGGTAACCCATCTTAGTACTACTCTTACCCAAGCACGTTTAACTTCGGAGTTTTGATGGGATCCGATGCATTAGTGCTAATATGATTGAACCCATCATCCTCTGTGCGGACTTCCCTTTTAACCCATCCTCCTAGCCCGAAAACCCCACCACGCGACCTGAAATAACCGAACCATCCCCCCTGACCTGCCTTATGAATATGCTTAGAGTAATGCAGCTTGATAAAACTGAATGTTGTGTGAATATCGAAAATGAAAAATTTAGGGGTGCAACACGAGGACTTGACAAGAGGCCACCCATTTTAGTACTACTCTAGCCCAAGCACATTTAAGTTCTAATTTTTTTATGGGATCCAGTATATTATTGCTAGTATGGTCGCACCCTTCATCCTCTACGCAGACTTCCCTTTTAACCCTTCCTCCCAGCCCGCAACCCCCACCGTGCAACCCGAAATAGCGGAACCATCCCCCCCGACCCGCCTTATGAATATGCTCAGAGTTATGCATCCCAACAAAATCGAATGTTGCTCGAATATCAAAAATGAAAAATTTAGGGATGCAACACAAGGACTTCCCAAAAGATTACCCATCTTAGTACTACTCTCATCCAAGAACATTTAACTTCGGAGATATGATGGATCCGGGACATTAGTGCTGGTATGATCGCACCCATCATCCTCTATGAGGGTTTCCCTTTTAACCCTTCCTCCCAACCTGAAACCCCCGCTGCACGACCCGAAATAGAGGAACCATCACCCCCGACGCACCTCATGAATATGCTCGGAGTTATGCATCCTAACAAAATCAAATGTTGCGCAAATATCGACTATGAAAATTTAGGGGTGCAACATGAGGACTTCACAAGAGATCACCCATCTTAGTACTAATCTTGCCCAAGCACATTTAACTTTGGAGTTCTTATGGATTTCATTGCATTAGTGCTAGTACAATTGCACCCATCATTCTCTGCGCGGGCTTCCCTTTTAACCCTTCCTCCCAGCTCGCAACACGAGAACTTCACAAGAAATCACCAATCTTAGTACTACTCTCAACCAAGTACATTTAACTTCAGAGTTCTTATGGGATTCGGTGCATTAGTGCTAGTACGATCGCACCCATCATCCTCTGTGCGAGCTTCCCTTTTAACCCTTCCTCCTAGCTCGCAACCCCCACCGTGCGACCTGACATAGCGAACCACTCCCCCTGACCCACCTTATGAATAAGATCGTAGTTATGCAGCCTAACAAAAATGAATGTTGCAGGGGTGCAACACAAGGACTTCACAAGAGGTCACCCATCTTAAAAATACTCTCACCCATGCACGTTTAACTTCAAAGTTTTTACGAAATCCAGTGCATTATTGCTGGTACGATCGCACCCATCATCCTCTGCATGGACATCACTTTTAACCCTTCCTCCAAGCCCGCAACCCCCCCACATGACCCGAAATAGAGAAACCATCCCCCCGCCCCACCTTATGAATATGCTTGAAGTTATGCATCTCGACAAAACCGAATGTACCGCGAATATCCAAAATGAAAAAATTAGAGGTGCAACACGAGGACTTCCCAAGAGATCATCCATCTTAATACTACTCTCGCCTAAGCACATTTATTTCAGAGTTCTGATGGGATCCGGTGCATTAGTGTTAGTATGATCACACCCGTCATCCTCTTAGAGGGCTTACCTTCTAACCCTTCCACCTAGCTTGCAACCCCACCGTGGCCCGAGAAAATCGAATGTTGTGCGAATATCGAAAATTAAAAATTTAGAGGTGTAACATGAGGACTTCCCAATAGGTCACCCATCTTAGTAATACTCTCATCCAAGCACATTTAACTTCAAATTTTTGATGGGATCCGATGCATTAGTGCTAGTATGATCGTACCCGTCATTCTCTACATGGACTTCCCTTTTAACCCTTCCTCCCAACCTACAAACCTCACTACGTAACCAAAAATAGTGAAACAACCCCCCGACCCACCTTTTCAATATATTAGGAGTTATGCAGCTCAATAAAACTGAATATTGTGTGAATATCAAAAATGAAAAATTTAAGGGTGCAACACGAAGGACTTCCCAAGAGGTCACCCATCTTAGTACTAATCTCGCCCAAGCACGTTTATCTTTGAAGTTTTGATGGGATCCAATGGATTTATGCTTGTATGATCACACCCATCATCCTTTGCGCGGACCACCCTTTTGAGCCTTCCTCCTAGCACGTAACTCCTGCCGCTTGACCTGAAATGGTGAAACTAACTCCCCCGACCCACCTTATTAATATGCACGAAATAATGCATCCCGAAAAAATCGAATGTTGCATGAATATCAAAAATGAAAAGTTTAGGGGTGGTACACGAGGACTTCCCAAGAGGTCACCCATCTTAGTACTTCTCTCATCTAAGAATGTTTAACTTCGGAGTTCTGATGGGATCTAGTGCATTAGTGCTGAACTTCCCTTTTAACCCTTCGCAATGCCCGTCGCATGACCCGAAATAGTGGAACCATCCCTAGACCCACCTTATGAATATGCTCAGAGTTATGCAGCCCAACAAAATTAAATGTTGTGCGAATATCGAAAATGAAAAATTTAGGAGTGCAATGTGAGGAATTCTCAAGCGATCACCCATCTTAGTACTACTCTCTCCTAAGAATGTATAACTTCGACATTATAATGGGATCCGATACATTAGTGCTGGTATGATCACACCCATCATCCTTTTCCCGAATTTCCCTTATAACCCTTCCTCCCAGCCTGCAATCCCCACCGCTGACCTGAAATAGTGGAACCATCCCCTTGACCCACATTATGAATATGCTTGGAGTCATGCAGCTTGACAAAATCGAATGTTGCCTGAATATCAAAAATGAAAAATTTAGCCCATTAACACGAGGACTTTTTAAGAGGTCACCCATCTTAGTACTACTCTTGCCCAAGCACATTTAACTTCAGAGTTTGATGGGATCCAGTGCATTAGTGCTGGTATGATTGCATGCATCATCCTCTATGGGGACTTCCCTTTTAACCCTCCCTCCCAGCCCACAACCCTAGTCGCACAACCCGAAATAGCCAAACCATCCCCCCGACCCGCCTTAGGGAAATTGTTAAGGATGATCTTGATTTGTTTTCCTAATTTCAAGCCATCTATTTCTAATTTACTAAAAATGCTTTTTATATTTCAAATTAACAAGTATACATCCCAACTTGTTTCCTCTCCTCCTCACATTCCTACAATTACAAATCTCAATCTCACGTTCCTTTTATTTCTTAACAATGAATGACTATTTTACCTCCTTTACTCTTTGATTACCAACTACCTAGTAGAATTTCCCAAAACATTCTTTGCAAATTCCCCCCTTTTTCTCATGTTTTGTATTCTGGCAATTGTCTCTCTCACAATTCTAAATCAAAGAATCGAGGTAAAATTCCTAAACCTAGATAATACTCTTTTATTGTTGAATTCCTTTGTCTAATCTTCCTAATCTTCTTCAATTCACAATCGCACGCCCTTTGTTTCTAAAAACTGAATCTACAGTTTTTTGAATGTTTCGATTGTTCCCTCCATTACTCTTACATAATTGAAAGCTTTACTTAACTACTATTTCCACTCCAAAACTACTCTTCTTTTTTGTGTCTCACTGGTGATCAAGCAATTCTAGACTAAAGAAAGGAGGTAAAATTCCTAAACCTAGATAAATGTAATTTTTCCAAACCCTATATACTTGTCTATTTATTATGGGATATTAACATTGAGAATGCTTCCTTAAGAAGGGGTTACAACTAATACAGAATAACTGATTGTTATTGCTTCTTTTTCTTGAAATTGTGAATATATTATTGAATAAAATTGAAAGAACATAAAATATAATAAAGATTATTATAGACTATTTGCACTAGTTAGCACCTTCTTCAATTTCTAAAAGAAAACACATATCATATTTTACTTATTATTGCTTTTAGTTGTGTGTCTAATGATCCAAGTATCAGGCCTGCGATACTTCAAGTATTAAAGATGTTGTTGTGGGAGAATCCAAATAAGTACATGTTAACAACAAAAAGTAATGAAATTTTTGTTGGTTAATCAAGACAGTAATTGAACATGCAACGTTGCAAGGGGGAATTTCAAAACATAAAATTAACCCTAAAGAACCTACTAAGCATGCCATGATTGATATAATCTAAGTTGAAACATTCCACAAATGCTAATAGGTTTATAAAACTTATAAAAGAAACCTGACATCTAAGTTAAGAACATTACCAGTTGATGTGTGCTTCTCTCTTTTGGATGTGGTGTTCCCTTAGAGTAATTTGGCAAAACTCTGTTGGCACTAGCCTCCAAACTAGGATAGCCTCTACGATTGATCCACACAAATCTTCACCGACCAAAATCTCCATTGAGGTAGAACCCGTTGGTAGATAATAGCTGCTAGACCGCTCGAAGACTTACCCGAAAATGTTAACTGAGAAGGCTCACGTCAAAATAAAAAGAGCCTTCTAAATAATTCTTTGTTACTTGGAGAAACTCATGGAGGATCTCGTAGAAAATCTCATGAACAAAAGATGTTGAACTCATAGTGAAAGGCTAAGCTGAAGTGATTTGAAAGAGGAGGAGGAGGCCATTATATATCGTCTTAGGGGAGCAAAACACTCCCCTCATTTAGTAATGTAGAATAGGGAATATCCCCATCCCACATGAGTTACCGCGTGGAGCCACATCTCCGTGTGGGTCAATCCGCGTGCGATCATCCCACTTTAGTGGGCTATGCATGGCCTCCAAGGGAAGTCCATTTAGGCATCCCTTATCTCTCAAGTGAGGCCTTATGGGACTTCCCACAAGACTCGCTTTCGACCTTTGAAGTGGGGCTGAACTACATAGCCACGCAAGTGCTGCCCAATAGTGCTTGCGGGCATACAGCCCACTAGCATGCATTGGCCATGTGGCAATGCATGCAAGCGGTCTACCAGCATTTTAATGCTCGAGAGGAAATCACGCGGGCCCCACCTGCAAACAACCCATGTTCATGGGAAAAATTCCCTTGCTCCATCCTATGCAATTTTCCCACCTCCTCTTTTAATCCTTTCAATTATTAATTTGGTCCAACCAATTAATAATTCATCCAACGAATTTAACAAACTTAATATTTTCGGCATAGACCTAGTCTATAGGTTCTTTACTTAGTTTGGTAAAGACCTAAAGTGTGTGATCTCATAGTATCCAGAAGTATAGAGCCGCTAGAGATCAACCTAAACTTGGCTTCCCAATCTGGAACCTTTAGGCTTAGTGTCCTAGACTGATATGGTACATGATAGCTTTAGACAAGCAAATGGGCTTTCTAGCAAAGGCGTATGATCCCCCGATACTTAGAATGTCACTTACCTGTGACTTGATTCGGTTCTGCAGTAGTAACCAATACAATACACTCCTTCCATTAAATTAAGTACCATCCAATTTATTGAGCTCTGATTAAGTGTTAGCTCATGTAATAGCTTTAGCTATCCTAGAATTAGACTTGTTCATGAAGAACACCACTCGCCATAAAGTATCAAGATTGAGTAGAACTTGTTCTATCAATCTTATAATCTGATCAGAGGTTTGTGAGTATGTCTCTTCAATAAGTGGCCCTAAGGTACATCTCCCATTATATCACTATATCAAGAGTGATGGATCCCATCTTACTCAGCTTAAGAACATGTGATCATCACTATACCCGTAATCACCCATGTCATCTTGATTACCAGGGTATGAATAAGTATGATCCAAAGTATAGTAACTCCTACATAAGGTAAACAGTATCTCAAGTTTGAGGATATTTGTACTGCTACTGCAATAAGATATGACACCAACATAAGGTTATAGTTATTTCTGAGTGTTTTTCTTATAATGATCTCCAATGTATTACCCGAATACATTCATGTGTTAACTTAAGGTACCACCTTCAGCTTGTGAGATCGGCTGCTTGGATATAATCCAAGGGGTAAGCCTACACACGCTTGTCTATCCGCTTCATTAATTTCCAATCTCAATGAAATTATGACTAGGAATATTTAGATTATTCATAGTAACATGTATGTGCAGTTCTCACCCCACATAGCTCCCACTATGTCGTTGGACTTTTACGATATGAAGTAGTCACAAACTTTGTCTTATCAATGCTCATATATATAATACCACATATATATGATATCAGCGACATACATAAATTAAACAAAAATAGATAAACAACAAAGATTCCTTTATTTTTATTAATAATAATAATTGGAAACCATTTGTACATTATAACTAATTAAGATATTGTGCCCTAATTGCCTATAGGGAATTGACAAGTGTATAATTACACTTATTATCATGATAATTTCACACTATAAACACTATAGTTTGAGTCATTTTTATACTTCATATAAAAGATTTCATGTGGTATGTAGTTGTTTTATATGAAAATGCAGATACTAGGTAAATCTTGGAAGTAAAATGATTAAAAGTGGAATTCTATGAAAAAAGAGTGAAAAGGGTGCAAAAGGATGCGTGGAACTTAAAAGATTGGGCTTAGGATCGAAGTTGTCGAAGATCGGTGAGGTTGCAAGGAAATTTCTAAAGAAAACACCATTCACGATCACGACAATCATTCACGGTCATGACCTGGTCACTTCAGAACAGAAATCTGTCAAAGAAAGATTCACGCTCGTGACTTGTATATCGCGGTCATGACATGGATGGTTTTCCGGTATTATCTTCTTAACTACCAACTGCCAGATAAGCATGATAAATCGCCATCAACTACCAACGAAAAGACACTTATCAGGAGTCAACCAATCATGAAAAGGTGCCTATCCATTGTGGATTGAAGCAAAGCCTCTCAACCAATCACATTGGAGAGATGCAATCTTTCACCAATGGATGTGACTCCTCGTTTAGATAAATGCAACCCTTCAAACTCTATAAATAGGGCTCCAATTCTTCACAAATTTCGTGCAGCATTGGTGGGGTGAATAGTGTGAAATATTAGAGAGAAAAGTATAGAGTGAAAATATAGTGTACGTATAGTTAGATTTGCTACGTTCTTAAGTGTTAGAGAGAAAATGTTTAAGTGATTCGATTCCTTGTTTCGATCACTTGATTTTTCTACATATTCGAGCGATTGTTGTATAAGTGTACTTGCAAATCACTTATCAATAAAAGTTTTTGTTCTTCAATATTCTTTTGTTCGATATTTGCAAAGAATAGCATCCTAGCGGAGGTTCTGTACGGGCCGAGACAGAATTCAAAGCAGACGCAGGAATTGCGGGAATTGACAACTCCCATTAAAGAGTGGATACGGTTTGATCAACTTTAGCTTTCACTTGCATACCTTACAACTTTGCTTTGCTTTCTACTTATACTTTCTATTTCATCATGTGTATTTCGTGCTAAGTCTTTTATGTTAATCAAGTTATACATGTTGGAGTTAACTTTAAGAGTAGTTTTGGGGTTAACAATATTGTGTATAATCACTGGATCTGTGATATAACGCTGTTTAGTGAGCCAACATTTTTGGAATGGTAACTTGCTAAATGTGGCTATGTGAGAGCGACCCGTACTAAGCATAGTATTGACGTTGTCCAGGTATATATAATTGTCTTATTTCATTTGCGCTAGGTTTAGAAAAGTTATTTCATGTGTTGCTCTGCGGCGAATCATTGAACATCTGATTGTTTTGAACTGAGTTTGTTAGATTAGTTTAGTGAATCATAACATCTTTGGTGAACTTGCATGTTTTCTCTGCTATACTTGTTCGTAGTGAAAATCTCTATATTTAGATTCTCTAATCTTCCACATCTATATTTACTCAACTTTCATTCCAATCTTCTCCAAAAATCCCAAATCTACTTTTATTTTCTTTACTTTGTTTTTCCCTTGTTGATCTTTAGACTTGGTTCATTCCCTGTGGGTTCGATATCTTTTAAAACTACATCGCAACTGTATACTTGCAGTTATCATCATTTTTCTATTCGATAGGAGGTACTGACAATACCTATATTTCAAGTGAACAAGTTTTTGGCATTATTATTGAGGATAAGCCTTTCAAAGCGAGTGTAGCCAAGTCTTGTGAATAAGTTATTAAACTTATCAGTAGAAAAGTGGCGAACATGTTTTTGGCACCATTGCCGGGGAAGGCAATAGCATTCTAAAGATCAAATTTCCGGTGAAGTCAATTGTGTCCTAGAGATTTAATTTCTGGAAAACGGGCAATTTAATTATATATAGATTTATTTTCATTTTTATTATTTATTATTATTTTTATTATCTTATTATTAACATATTTTTCTTGCTTATTCATTGAGTTTTCTTTCTAGCGTGTGCATGCCAAGTACGCGTAGTTCGGGAGAAAGTTTGGCATCTTTTGAATCAGAAATAGAACGATTTGGTAAGGCAAGGAGACAAAAATATAGGAGATAAGAGAGAGGAATGGCTGTCAGTCAAGTTGAAAACCCAAACCCAAATCCAAACCCAAATCCTAATCCTAATCAAGATAAAGATCCACCCCAACCAAGGCTTATGGATTATGTTATCCCGGCCATCAATGGTAACAATCAAGGAATTGCTACACCGTCGATTGATGCGAATCAATTTGAAATAAAACCAGCATTACTTCAAATGATTAGCAACAATGTGTAATACTATGGTCTACCCAATGAAAACCTGAATTCTCACATTGCAAACTTTTTAGAAGTCTGTGATACCTTCAAAATGCCCAATGTTCCTGATGAAGCAGTTAAACTTCGCTTATTTCCATTTACACTCCGTGATAAAGCGAAAGTTTGGTTGAATTCATTACCCCTAAATTCAATCACTACTTCAAACCAATTAGCCCAAGCCTTTCTGACTAAATATTTTCCTTTAGCCAAAACCGTAAGACTCATTAAAGAAATCACTTCTTTTACCCAGAAAGATAGTGAATCCTTATACGAAGCCTGGGAAAGTTATAAGGAACTTCAACGAGTTTGTCCTCATCATGGTTTACCTCAGAATGTTATTCTGCGAAACCTTCTACAATGGTGAAAATCATGCAACGAGAGGAGCAATTGATGCTATTGTTGCAGGATCTCTTATGAAGAAAACTAGTCAAGAAGCTTTTGAACTTTTGGAAGATATGGCAAGCAATAATAGTATGTGGCCAGTGGAGAGAGCACAAGTAAGTATTACTAATTCTACTCATTCACATGATGCATCCTCATCTTCTAGTTCAGTTAAAAAGGTCCATGAATTAGATTCTATTTCTATTATGCAAGCACAAATATATGCTTTGTCTAATAAAATAGACAACATGCATGTAAGTAAAAATAACCCTTTGACATGTGAAAATTGTGGTCAAATCGGACATACAGCTTTTGAGTGTAACTTTAACCCATGTGTAGGGGAGCAATTAAGTTATGTTCAAAGTCAAGGGAATTCTTATGGTAATAATAGAAATAACTATAGAAATTCTAATTGGCATATGGTCATAATCAACAAAAGAATTACCAGAGTACTGATAGAATAGGGCAGTTGACAAGTAAAATAGACAAATTTCTAGAGGGAGTTTGTAATAAGCAATCAGAGTCGGAAGAATGTTACAAAAAGTTAGAGAATAAGATGGATCAAATGTTTAAAAATCAATAATCTTCTATTCATAATTTGGAAATACAAATTGGTCAATTAGCGAGTTCTATTCCATCTAGAGGAAAAGGTCACCTACCTAGTAACACAGAAGGAAATCCTAAGGAAAATGTGCATGCTATAGCCCTACGTAGTGGCAAATTGTTAGATCAACCAAATCCTTCGGGTATGCTTGCTAATAATGATATTGTTGAAGTACCGGATGAATATCCGAGTAAATTTGATAAAAAGCAGGAGTGGATGAACAACCTAAATCCGGAAAGGTTAGTCCCCCTCAACCACCATTTCCGAATAGGATGAAGAAGAAAAACGAGGATACACAATTCATCGATTTCATCAATAAACTCAAAGGTTTGGAAATCAATCTTTCATTTATTGAAGCCATTACTCAGATTCCTAACTACGGTAAGTTTATGAAAGAACTTTTATCTCGTAAATGTAGTTTAGAAGGAATATCAAAAGTATCTTTAACTGAAGATTGTAGCAAAATAATAATTGCTACAATGCCCACTAAATTAAAAGATCCAGGGAGTTTCACAATTCCATGTAAACTTGGAAACATTTCTTTTCCAAAATGTTTGTGTGATCTTAGGGCTAGTATAAATCTTATGCCTTTATAGATCTTCAAAGAATTAAAGCTTGATGATGAAGTTAAAAGGACAAATATGGTTTTGCAGTTGGCTGACCAGTCTATTAAACGTCCTTATGGCATAATAGAAGATGTTTTTTGTTAAAGTGGATAAATTTGTTTTCCCAACTGACTTTGTTGTGCTAGATTTTGCATATGATGAAAAGTGTCCTATAATTTTAGGATGACCTTTTATGCATACTAGCAAAGCATTGATAGATGTTTCGAAAGGCAAAATTAAATTAAGGATAGGAGACGATACTATTGAATTTAACATGGGTAAAGCTGATAAATATCCTATGGATGAAGATATTTGCATGAAACTTGACTTGATTGATGCTTGCATCCTATAAGTTGTTAAGCTAGATTTCATTCATGAATATGAAGTCAAGGGCTTGCAAAACCCCATTGATCCGTAAATCTCTTATGTTTGCCTTATATATATAAATAGTATATTTAGTAATATATTTCTATTTTTAAAGTATTTTTAAATTAGTTTAGTTTTTCAAATAATAAAAGAGAGAAGAAAATATTTTGGATTTTGACATATCGCGATAGCGACCTATGTCGCGCTCGTGACCAGTATGATTTAAACTTTCTATTTCTGAGTAAGAGGAAGTCACGATCGCGACTTACTCTCGCGATCGTGACTTGTGCGATCTGCACAGTAGTTATTGCTGTAACAGCTATATTCTAACGGTTATATTTAGAATATATCCGTTGGAAAGGCAATAATTATCCTAATTTCCCTATAAATAACCTATTTTCTTGTGTTGTTTTCACAAAACTCTTATTCTTAATCTCAAAACTCTCAAAAATCAAGTTTTCTCTTTTCTCCAAAACTTTCTTTCTTGAATTCAATGGCTCCTAAGAAGGTAGCAGCAACTTCATCAAAAGGGAAGAAGAAATTGGTGAACCGACAAAATGAAGTTGGTTGTCCCTTTCCAATTTATAGTGACGAGGAAGTGGAAAGATATTTGAGAATTAAAAACTTTGATTTTCACGGTACGTTTTTCTATGATCCTACTTTTGCTATTGATGCTGGGATTCACGCAGAAGTAGAGGGATATTTCTCACTTTTTGGATTGGAAAAGTATGTGCTCATGCGATTTCTTTTTATCGAGGAATGGGTCCTCGAGTTCTTTGTTACAATTGCTGATGGTGGAAATAGCTTAAAGAAGAAATTCAAGAATGGAGGAGAAGAATATAAGTTCACTTTGATGGATTTAATCAATTGGTTTGGTTTAGGAGAGAATTATGATGAGATTGAGAAAGATGAAGATTATGATTTAACGGATGTTTGGACCGAGTTAACGGGATTGGATCGATACGATGTCAAGAACTCGTCCAACAAGAATATTCGGAGCAAAGGTCTTCTCTACATTCACAAGTTCATCTCTCAAAGTCTTTTCTTTCGACATGAAACAACTAAAGTGTCGATGAAAGATTTGGAAATATTAGAATGCGCAGTTTCTAAGTTTCGTCCAAAGTTTCCGATGTACATTTTGGAGTCCATCGTTAGTCTTACTACACATAAAAAGGCTAGAGTTGGAGGCGCAAATACGATTTGTGGGATAATCTTGGGAGCGAAAAATCAATTACCATACCAATATAACCCAAGGGAGAAATTTAATTTTATGGGAGGAGTTTACATGAAGAGAGCGGGATTGGTTAAGGAAGAAAGAGGAAAATTTACATTTTTCCCATATGAAGTAAGGGTAAGGAAGCTTCGATCGACTCAAGAATCTACCTCTAAAGATAT
Source organism: Euphorbia schlechtendalii (assembly GCA_949673415.1). Lineage (NCBI taxonomy): Eukaryota > Viridiplantae > Streptophyta > Magnoliopsida > Malpighiales > Euphorbiaceae > Euphorbia > Euphorbia schlechtendalii. The sequence goes on along the minus strand of CATIWQ010171372.1, from coordinate 1,586 downwards.
TCAGCACGACGAAGAAGATGTTGAGGAAGTACAATTCGAGAGTGGTGATTCAAGACAAGATACTTGGAGAGGAAAGTTCGTGAAAGATGTCGACAAAGCATGCCTGGATATTACCGCAATTCAAAAAGATGTTCATCAATTAACGAAATCCAATATTTCTTTGAACCGGAAGCTGAATACATATTTCAGAATGCAAAATTTGGAAATCTCGCCGAGTCCACCAGATTCAAGTTCTGAAGAGTAAAACGGGTTCAATTTCTTTCTTTATTTTATATTTTAGTTATGTGTGTCATAAATTTATGATTTTTATTAAATGTCTCACAATGAAGACATTGTGTTCTTTAAGTGTGGGGTGGCATTTGTAAAAATCCCGTAAAATCCAAAAAAATCGAAGAATTTGAAAATTTTTGTTGGTTTTCGTGTCAATTAATACATTATCATTTCTTATACTTTACTAACAATTGTCCAAGGTTATTGTGAGTGTTAGGTATTACAAGTTTGATGTTAGTGCAAAATTAAGCGCATGTTGAATTTGAGCGTTAGTAGCACAACATTTACCAAATTGGCAAGGATGAGTGGTGAGTAACATTCTAGAGCATCATTCCAAGTAAGTTTTGATATATATTTCGATGTAACATGAATTAGTATAAGTTGTATAGTTTTAGTTTAATGCTTCCGAAAAGTTTAAGTGGATTAATAACTAATGGTATTCTTACTATGATTTTAATATGCAATTCTCGAATAAGTCCTATAAGTACTAAGTGTGTTTAAAGTTTTAGGAAACTATAGCCATAATACTTTGAACTTGATCAATAAAGGATGAGGGTATTAAGAGAAAAATCAAAAGAAAGAGAGGATAACCAATGAGTTATGCAAAAGGTGAGGAATGGTACGGAGCAGAAACTGCAACCATTCATTGAGTGAAGAAAAAAGAAAAAGAAAGCATAGCACGAAAAATGGGTGCAATATACAACATACTTCAAAAACATATGCTTAAAAGAAAAAAAATGAGAGAGTGGTATGGAGCATAAAATGCAACCACTGAAAAATGGGGAGAGTGGTATGGAGCATAAAATGCAACCACTGAGAGTGTTTTAGCATCCTAGGTTACCAAAAAATGCCTTGAGAGAAATTAATCAAAGTGTGCTTTCTATGTCCCTTATATTTATACAATGCTTAAGAGAAGGTAATATTCGAGTATGCATATAACACTTATATGAAGATGCGATTAGGTTGACTCTCCTTTAAGAACAAAGGTATGCAACTAAACTATATAACTTGCACATTACTAATTTGTGGGAAATTTCGACCTTCTTCTTGAAATCTTTTGCAACGTGGAATGTGGTACTCGCTGCAATAGTCTTTCGTGAAATAAGGTATGAACTTGATTACCAATTTATACACTTCTGTTGAATTTACCTTGAGGACAAGGCAAAAGTTAAGTGTGGGTGTATGATAAGTGTATAATTACACTTATTATCACATTAATTTTATACATTAAACACTATAGTTTTAGTCATTTTTACACTTCATATAAAAGATTTCACGTGGTATGTAGTTGTTTTTTATGCAAATGCAGATACTAG
>CATIWQ010171361.1:0-24495 GCA_949673415.1 Euphorbia schlechtendalii | reverse complement strand
AGTGATTATACATGATATTGTTAACCCCGAAACTACTCTTAAAATTAACTCCAACGCATATAACTTTATTAATATAAAAGACTTAGCACGAAATACGCATTATGACACATAGACATATCATAAACTTCGAAATAGAAAGTATAAATAGAAAGCAAAGAAAAGTTGTAAGGTATGCAATGAAAGCTAAAGTTGATCAAACCGTATCCACTCTTTAATGGGAGTCTTCAATTCCCACAATTCCTGCATCTGCTTTGAATTCGGTCTCGGCTCGTACAGAACCTCCGCTAGGATGCTATTCTTTGAGAATATCGAACAAACAAATATTGAAGAATGAAAACTTTTATTGATAAGTGATTTGTAAGTACACTTATACAATAATCGCTCGAGAATATAGAGAAATCTAGTGATCGAAACAAGGATTCGAATCACTTAAACATTTTCTCACTAACACTTATGAACGTAGCGAAACTAGATATTTATTCTCTATCTATACACTATGCACTATCTTTCACTCCTTTCTTTTGCACGAAATTAGTGAGGTTTGGAGCCCTGTTTATAGAGTTCGAAGTGTTGCGTCTATCCAAACAAAAATTCATGTCCATTGGTGAATGATTGTATCTCTTCATTGTGATTGGTTGAGAAGCTTTGATATAATCTACAATGGATAGGTACCTTTTCATGATTGGTTGACTTCTGATAGGTGTATTATCATTGGTAGTTGATGGCAATTGATCATGCTTATCTGGTGGTTGGTAGTTAAGAAGATAAAACTAGAAAACCGTCCAATTCGTGACCGTGACATACTTGTCGCGACCGTGAATCTTTGATTGGCAGACTTCTGTTCTGAAGAAGAATAAGTGATGACCGTGAACAATTGTTGCGACCGTGAAATGCATTTTCTTCATAATTCTTCTTGCAACTTCACCGATCTTTGACAGCTTCGATCCTAAGTCAAATCTTTGAGTTCCACTTTAGATCATTTTACTCCCAAGATTTACCTAGTATCTGCATTTGCATAAAAAAACTATATACCACGTGAAATCTTTTATGTGAAGTATAAAAATGACTTAATTCATAGTGTTAAATGTATAAAATTAATATGATAATAAGTGTAATTATACTCTCTTCATTCATATGTAGAGTAGGCAGCGTGGCCCCTTTTGACTCATCCCTGTTATTACTAGCCATTCTGAGGGGGCTTCACCTGCGATCGTTGGACTTGCTGAGAGCTTGCTATGCTTGGAGGCTATGAAGGCCAATCCTAGCATGATCAAAGACCACTTCACACTATAGGAGGTAACCTTACAAACTTTTCCTCTTTCATTTAACTCATATGCAGCTAGTATCGAGGCAAAATTACAAGTTTGTCTCTTCAAGAAGTTGGTCTTGATCCATGATCCGAGGAAATCCTTTGAGAAGTATAAGGTCATCTATTATAGAAAGAGAGTACTCTGCACAATTGATCACCATAGGCTGATGGTGGATGACCAGATACACATCATGAAGGGATATACAAATAACCAGATTTGCTAGGTAAGCCCCTGATGGAAGGTCACTGACTTTGCCACCCATGTCCATGCCGATGACATCCAAATTCTTGGCTTATAGGGCATCACTTCCTATTCTCTGAAATAACTTTTTAGAAGTATAGAAAGACTCGGTGAGTGCTTGGAAATCCTTACAGTGCTCATGCCCCTAGCTGGGACCACATATTACCTGACCATATCATTGAGAGGTGGGCCAGACACACTTAATTCTTCACTCTAGACCATGCTTAGTGAGAGACTATAGAGACTGATGGCTACTACCAGGGATGATTACAGGAGATTCGAGGGCTCACTAACCAATATAAGTGCGATGGGGCTACTCTACAATGGAAGTATATCAAGGAGAGATTACAGTAAAGGAGGAGAGGCCGTTGGAACTTGATGATGTAAATTTAACTTATTTTCTCTACATGTTGGATGTTTTGTCTAATTTTGATTTATTAGCCTTTTATTTTTTAATTGGAATGTATGTAATAGTAACTCAGACTATCATATTATACTAAGTTACTTGCGTTGTTTTTGCATTATAGCACACGAGCAGTCAAAATAAATACATTTGAAAGAATTTAGCAACAACGATCTTTTCATTAAATAAAATTAAGTAGAGTACAAAAGTTCATAATACAAAATATCTAATAACCTAACCCTTATTGCCAAAAAGCCTTTCAGTTTTCTATTTGACATCTCACCATTTTCACTTATTATCCTAATTTTTACCCAAAGCGCCCTTTTCGGTTTTTCACTTTGACGTACCATTTAGCAAAAGAATACCCTAATCTTTGCTCAACTGCATGAGGAAGAACAATTGACAGGCATGCTACATATTTTCTTTTTATTTTAGTGTTACTTTTCAAAATTTAATTCTTTCCTTAAAACTTGATAGCGCTTAAGTCGGTTTTCATTGATCAGGTTCATGAACTCATTAGTATCCATATCTATCACTTTGACTACTCCATTGCTAAAGAACATCTTGATCACGAACGGGCCATCCCAATTGAGTATGAACTTCACCCTATCATCAACATTGGAGGGTTTCAACTGCTTTAAGACCAAGTCCATAGCTTTTAACGGTTTCTTTTGATGCTAGACTTTGTTATTGTAAGATCTTTCCATATGCCCCTTATGCATTTGGAGATGATCTAGGGCCTTCAAGTGATGCTCATTAATCATGTTCAATTGCTAAAATTTGGCTCTTTCCTAATCCATGTCTTTCAGCTTGGCTTCCAAAGCTATCTTTAAGGATCCATCAAAGAACATAGTCCACTCTTCATTCAATAATTCAATAGTTGGAAACTACTCATCTGGAAAATCTAGGTTCTCAACATAGTCCAAATCTAGGGCTTGATTAGCGAGGAATTTTGTGACGACTTGACTTTTAATCACCTTCTTTGTGATGTATTCAATATCAAATTCAGAGAGGAGAAGCAAGAAATGAGAGAGCTTTCTAGCTAATGTCAGGGATTGGGATAAGTACTTCATAGGATCAATCTCAGTCACTGCCTGAATTTAGTAAGACTAGAAGTAATGCCTGAGCTTCTTGGCGAGCCAAACCATTATTGGGCATGTCTTCTCAATAGCCCTATATCAGCTTTCATACTCGAGAAGCTTTTTAGCTTAGCTAATACGTTTCATGCTCGCACTTACCATCTTGCTGTTGAATAAGTATTGCCCTTACTAAAAACTCTTCAATTGCTAGGTAGAGGATGAGGGGCTTGCTAGGAGTTGGTGGCTTAAGGACCAATAGATTGATAAAATAATCCTTGATTCTATCAAATTCTAGTTGACATTGATCATTCCAGACTATCGATTGCTGCTTCTTCAACAACTTGAATATTTGCTCACACATCTTAATTTCCATCCTCCACATGCAGAGGGTCTTCTTTGGTAGCATCCTCTTGAGTATCCCCTGGATCTGCATGAGCCTTGATCTTTGGCGAAACTTGCTACTTGGCTGGTTGAGCAGCAATCCCTGGAGAAGCAATGATAGGTGGCATGAATTTGACATCGGTTTAGACCGGAGTTGTGACGATTAGAGGAGCTAGAGGGTAAGTGAGGATTCCATCGGGAGGAGCTGGAGATGCATGAGCGGTTGAGTAATCAACTAATAACTTAATAGATAAATAAGTAAAGGAGGAGCTATCACCATAAAGAGTGACAACTAGAAAGAAAAAGGATTAACTAGAGGAGGTTTTCCCTTAAATAGCTTAACAGGAGAATTGATAATCATGCCCTTAAGGTTAAGAGCTAAGTTGATCCCTTGAATTTGACCGAGCTTCATGTTACCCTTCTTCGCATCCTCGACCTTAGCTTTGGCAAGATTTTGAACATTGATAGCAATGGGGATTCCTTTATTTTGCACCCCTTTCCATCCCTTCCTCATAACAATAACAAGATACTTGGTGAGGGAATCAACAATAGCTTCGATAGCCTCATTCATGGAATCAGAATGGTTATCATCAAATTTCTTGCTTGGAAGTTTCATCTCATTCATCAACTCCCATAACTATTTTCCCTTTCTCATTATCATTGGTATGAGGAAAAGAGATAGGGGCTTCCTCACAAGGAATCTCTTGGCCTAGCATGCAGGAGGTTTCATAACTGAAAACATCATTGAAAATTTCAAATCCTGGACACATCTAGCCCTCATGCTCAACTGGCTTTGACTGCCCTTTATATTATGCTTGTCCATAGTCATAAACACTCACCATATTGGAAAAAATAGGCCTTTTGTATATGTAAACCTTTTTGCAGGGATGGACAAAGCCTACTCTAAATCTAGGGATAAGAGGTGTGGGGTCTATGGCCTCTAGAATGCCTTGGAGATTTTTGCCTAGCCCCTTCCTCGTAGTGGTATAGTCGAAGAGCTTCATCAAATTCCCCATGCTCTTCTAGAAATAGAGATATCTAGTTGGGAATTTCTTCTTCCCTTTGTTCATAGTGGCTACATGGAGACTAGACTCCTTCTTTTTGAATATCGTAGTTGCTAGCACATATTCTTCGTCAGCTATAATGGTGATGACCTTACCATAGTGGTAGAGCTTCATCTTCTAGTGGAGGGTGGAAGGAACAATGTTGATAGAGTGAATCCATGGCCTACCCAAAAGAAGAGAGTAGGTGACTGAGATGTCTAAAATAATGAATGTAACTTTTGCTTTCACTTCCCCCCACTATCACTTCCATTTCAAAGATTTTGACTACCCCGCGTTTAGTGTTATCATAGGCTTGGATGATTGTAGTGGAATTTTCAAGTATTGAATCATTAAGGCTCAAATAAGGAAAGAACTTTAGAGAGTAGAGGTTAAGGGTAAACCTATAGTCCACCATGATAGAGGGGATCATTCGGCCAAAGATTTGAACCCAAATGAAGAAGATTGTATTTTGCCTATGGAATTTTACAAGCAGAGCTAACTAGTCAAAGCTAATCACACCAAGCTTCTCCATTAGAAAAAAAACTTGGCTTATATCGGCACACATCTTGACGACCAAAGTAGTCGGATTCGTATCAATTTCTAGTAATTTCAAATACTGAACTTATCTTTGGTGTTCTTGAGTTGGTTGACCAGAGGATCAACTTCTAAAGCCGATTCATCAAATTGTGAGGAGGCGGAGGATCGTTGGAGGTGACCTTTCTATCCCTCTCTTGACACCTAGCCTTGACTGACTCAGGTTCATCAGGCTTATACACCTAGCCACCTCTGGTCACTCGTAGAACCCGTTCCTCTAGCACTCTCTTTTTAGTGGCAGACTGAAATGGGTAGCTAGGAATTGGATGCATCATAGAAACATCTTTTAGCTCATAACTTTTTAGGTTATTTGGGTTAAGACTTATTGCACCCACTTCTTCTTCTCTTGTCGTGACCTTCTTCTTCTTCTTGCCAGACCTCAACACATAACTATCTATGTTAATTGGAGCAGGCAGATCACTCCCAATCACATCCACAAGTACCACCTCCTCGTTTGAGATTTTAGTCAGGTTGTAGCTGACTTCACAATTTCATAAGCTGAATCATCTTCCACCATCAACTCTTGGGGCGACTGAATGAACCCCTGGATTGGACTGAATTAGCTTCTCAAAATCAAAGTTTGAAGGGAGGCTAGAACTGATCACATTAACCTGGGAACCCTTACCAAGATCATGCGCTCTAACTTTTTAGCTTTCTCAAAGACTTCAGCATAGTTCTCAAAATTATCCAGCTCCAGGTGATGGTAATAACTCGAGGAGCAAGCCTTCGATAAGAAAGCCCACTTCCAATTTGAAGCCAAGGCCCGGGCGAAGCTGCACTTTGAGAGCCATCCACCTTCGGCAATATTCATTGAGGGTTTCTTCATATCTCTGCTTATAACTGTGCATCTCATGTATGCTAACTCTCTCCTTCTCATTGTAGAAAATTAGGTACTGAATTCCTGAGATTATGCTTCCCAATTCTGCCTCATATTACTAGGCAAGCTCATGAACTAGTCGATTGGTATTCCGGCCAAAGAGCATGGGATTAAAGTAGCCAAAGCTTGGTTTTAGAGACCTTGCACCTTCAAAAAGGACTCATAATAGATGATGTGGAATGTGGGGGATCCCATCCCATGATAAATAAGAATTTCAGCCATGCTAAAGCACAACTCAGAGATCCTTGGAGGAGAGAGGCCCCTTGCAGAACTTGCCTCATATTCAAGAGCTTCTATGAAAAAATTTAGGGGTAGGCCAATCCCCACCACCATAATTTGTTGCTCTTCTTCTCTTGCTTGCTTAAAGAGGCAAAACATAATATCCAGGGTCATTCCCAAGTTAATCATCCCTACCTTATTCTCAAACTAAGGTAGAGGGTTAGATACAGTGCTTAGTTCTAAAGTCCGCATATGAATCTTCTTCTTGGCTACCAGTTTATGGATATTTCTCAAAAAAAGCTCACAATTGTTGGTATGATGCCCATGGGCTACATGGTAGGTGTAGAAATTACTCCACTCATTTACTTTCGATGTTGCGTAAGGATTGAGATTGTCAAGACACTTAAGCTCACGGAGCTTAGCAAAGAGCTATGTAAGGGTCAAAACATAAGGTGAGATGCCTTGGTGAACATCAATAGAAGTTCACACTATAGAAACTCCAACAGGTTGCACAACTTGTATTGTGGTCTGTGTATTGGTTTCTATGGTTTAGTGGGAGTAGGATCAAAAGTAGAATTATCATTTGACTTCTTGTACCAAGTCTTCCCCTAACTTATACCAGCAGTATGCTCAAGCTTATGAATTCTTTCTAACTTTTTAGCTTTAGTGTACACCTTGTAGTAACATGAAAACTCATCTACCCCTAACTACATCTTATAGAACGGTAGAACCCCATCCAGGAACTTCACAATCATCTCAAAAAGACTTGAGATGATCTTTTAACAATACTTGCATGGCCATCGATCTTCCATAATAGGCCTTGAATGCTTCACATGACCTTTTCTTCACAGCTTCCAAGTTTTAGATGGTTGTCTTCATCTAGCTATTAAAGTTATACTACTCAATGAAAGCCTTAGATAGGCGCCACTAGTCACTAGTAATCTCATCTGGAAGGTTGTTAAACCATTCATCTATCGGAAACCCTAGGGCTGTGATGAACATTTGGGCTAAGATTTTGTCACTCAACTTTCTCACCCTTATGACTGTCTGATAGTTCTTAATATGTGAGCAAGGATCACCCACTCTCTTATAATGCATGAGCTTGGGTATAAAAATATTATCTAGGACCCAATCATCGGGATCTCAATCGCATTTCCCCACCATGAGTGCGCATGCTTCTCAAGGGTTTGCATCTCATCTCTTATCTTTGCCTATTCAAGGATTGAGATCCCAAGCTAAAATAGGCTGGTGAAGTGTTTATAAAAGGACTAAAATTCATAGGGAATAGTGGTTCCAGAAACCCCTTGGAGAGAAAAGTTAGGTACAGATTGCCTAGAAAATCCATATTGGAAGACACTTTGAGAAATGGGACGGCTTTGATATCCAAACCCTTGGCATTGCTGAAGAAGCCCAAACTACCCTAATCTAGCTACTAATTGATATTGAGCTCCATGGTTCATAAGAGAATTCAAATTGGCCTAGAGAGTGGAGGGATGCCCTTGGTTGATAATGGGGCGAAACCTAAATGAACCCAGCTAGAGATCCCCTGGATAGGTGCCCATTAACAGGAGGAGAAAGTTCAGACTTGTAAATCCTATCAAAATTCCTCTTCTCATATAGAAGCACTCTCATCAAGGTTTAAAGAGTGGCTTGAAACTACGGGCTAGAGAGTATCCTAGTCAATGCTGTATCCGTAGCAGCCACATTTCTAAACTAAGGACCTCCCCCTTGATTGGAGTAGACTAAATGTTACTCGCCTTGGTGGGTAACATCTTCCACTAAAGGATTCACCATGATTTCTAGTAGCAAGAGATGATCAGACTTAGTGGAGCTTGAATCGGACCCCTCACTTAAATCTGAATATGCCACACCCATTTCTTTTTTCGTATTGATCTTTATAGATAAACAAACAAGACACTCCTTTGGATACACCCACATTGAATTTAAAACAATAGGAATTAGGACATGCATACTTTGATTCTCTATGGGGTTCATGGTGATCCCTAAAAAGGTTTGTCGAACGCTCATGAAGAAAATGTAATGATTCTTCTTAGCATATGGAGGTCGAGAGATCAAGTTGGTCTCTCAAAATATGAGTTTAAATGGAATGAATGAAGCGATCTTGGTTAGCTTGAAAAAGGGGAGAAAGGGTGGTAACCCTACCACGGTTACATTTTCATGTTACGACTAAATGAGGACTCTTATTTTAAGGTAAGATAATGTGTTATACCCTTGTGATGTATTTATGAGTGAATGTTTTATTTTTATGTTTATTTGGTGTTGCCAATGTGGTGAAATGAATGAATTGGGTATGTGACTTAGATTGTGTAGAGTTTTGGATGCCAATTGGGCATCGCAAATGTTGGGATATGTTACGTGGATGTGCTCTCTAAGATGGCGCGACCTCGAGTGTCTTTATGGTAAATGAATATTGATGAGATATTTTATGATGTTTTGGGTTTATTTGTGATGTTGTGATTCTTCATGAGTAGGATGTTACTTTATTTTCATATGAAAATGGATGGAAAGCAATTAAACACACAACACATAGCATGCACGCAAAAATAATTCTTCCAACCATACGCCTCCCACGGAATAAAGGGTGTGGCTTCTAAATCTAAGCTTGTATTACTTTGACACCATGAGGATGTCAAGGAGTGAACCTACATAAATCACATTGAGACATTTTGGTACACTCTAAGGGAAGTTACTATGGTGATGATTTATGAGTTTGGTCACAAGGGTTGCTGATGTAGAAGGCTCTTGTTGCACTATATAAACTCTAAACCTCTCCCCAAATAGGTGAGAACAAGGGAGGTACATGCGATATGGCAACAAGTGATCCTCTCACTAGGCATCCTTGATCCCCATGAGGTTACAAGCGTTAGTTTCATGGCTTCACGCTAAAATTTAAGACTAAGCCATCTAATGCATATGCTTTTGGTGAACTATTTTAGAGGTGGATAAAATCATTTAACTACTTTCCAATACTCATCAAAGTCTTTTAAACTGTAAGTTTAAAATGAAGAACGATCCCCAGTGGAGTCGCTATTGTGAGTAGTCAACATATCGGACTCATGTGACCGCTACGAGGTGCCAACCCCATTAGATAGGGCATGGAGGTTTTTCTAGGATAAGAGAGAAAATAAAAGTTGTAGAAAAACATGAGGCCTAAATCTATAGCCTATGTTACGGAGTCACCACTAGGATAAACTCTTCCAGGAAATTTGGTATAGCCTAGATCCATTAAGCCTAAACTGCACCATAATACAAAGATTCAAGTCGGGATGAGTTACCTAACTCGTCATTACTTGAGTTATAATTACAAGCATGTCACCCCTTTAAATTATTTCAATTATTATTCTAGTCATTTTCGATAATTGGTTAGCATTTATAACATCCACATGCGGAAAGCAATAAATAAATTTGTAAAGTAGAGTGATAAAGTAAATTAATAGGCTTCTAACCTAAAGGGTGGGGTAAATAATAATACAAAAAACTGGGAATATACAAATGCTCCTAAATAAATTTGATCTATAAATATATTTTTATTTATAAATGCAATACGAAGGTAAATAAAACCTAGTATACATCTAACCTAAATCTACCTGCATCCACAATGGTTAGCACATGAACACAATATCATGGTATAATTAGTATACAAAACAAGACTTAGTTAGTGGTATAAGTTAGATTAGGGTGATCGCGAATTGATGGGTTGAAAGTGGGAAATTTGGGTTTCTCGCACGCTTTTATTTGGAAAAAAGTTGATTTTAGACTTGATTTATTTACAAATTAAATTATTTTTATGATACATGGCATAAATTGAGTCGCTTATTGAGGAAAAAGTGTTTATTGTCATGGAGGGACCTAAAATGATGTGAAAATACAAAAAACTAGGCCAAAAAGGAGTATGCCAAGACTGGACCGGTACCCACCTAACTATTCGGGATTGCTTCATCATGAGGCTAATATCAACTCAGCTGGGGCGGTACCGATCTGGTGACCCGGGACCAGTCCTTTCCTCAAGGAGGAAGAGAAATGGGGCGGGTCCTAAAGCAGGCCCTTCCCATGGGCCCGTACCAACCTTTGGTCGGTGTTGTCCTATGGGTCGAGCTGGTATTAGTTCAATTGGATAGGTACCGGTCTAGACATCAAGACAGACCTCAAAACTCTAAAAAACTAAAAATAAATATCAAAATCAAGCCAAGAGTCTCCAAAAGCATAGAATCTTACCCCTCCGACGTGAATTTGTGGATTTAGAAGCTCGAAACTCTGAAGAGAAGATCCTCTAAGCCTTTTTTGTACAATTTTGAAGAAATAAAGGTTGGAAGCAAGTTTGGTGAAGGAAAAAGGAAACCTCGAGGGTTAGATTCCTTTCTCTAACCCTTAAATCCCAAGAAGAAAGAATAATTTTTGGAGAAAAATCAAGGAAAAAAGGAAATGAGTAGTTTTTTCATTAACTTTTTTCTTAAACCCTAAAGGAAAACTTTCCCTCTCTAATTTCTCACCCAATTTCCTCAAAGTGGGAAAAAATTTTTTGTAAACCTAATATTTAGGCTTATAGAGAGGTGCAAAAAAGGGTAAAAAATATATTAAATGAGGGGTAAACTTTGAAATGAAATGGTAAAAAATGGGCTGAAAAATAGCTAGAATCGGCCTTACACTGTGTTCAAGGCTGGTACTGGTCCAGTTTGGAAATCACAAAACCGGTATTGGTCTGACACTCGGATGGTTCGACTAGGTGGACCAGTATTAGCTCGATCTCGGGTTGGTTCAGCCGGGGGCGGAGAAATCAGATAATTTGGATATTTCGAGTTAGTTTTTAGGTGTTTTTTATGGTTTCGGATGATTTTGATGATATTGAATTGATTGGTTTAGAAATTTTTTATTTTTTAAGGCCCGAAGATCTCTTTTAGATATCTTGTAACCCTGATGCAAATCACCTAAACTGAAGAGGAAGTGGAAATATTCCTCTTCATCACTTCACGAGAGGGATCGAAAATCCCGTGATCATAGTTATGCTAGTGAAAAAATCAAGTGGAGCATACCGAATGTGTGTAAACTTCATTGATCTTAACAAAGCTTTCCCAAAAGATTATTTTCTATACCAAGTTTAGTTTCCTTGGTAGATTCCACAAAAAGTTTTATGGCATATTCAACTTTGGACGCTATGATCAAATTTAACAAGATCTCGATGGTAGCAAAAGATGTTGAGAAAACTCCATTCATCACACATGAAGGAACACACTATTACAAAGTTATAGCCTTCAACCTAAAGAATGTGGTGGAAACTTACTAAGGAATGATCAATAAAATCTTTGAATGAATGATTTGTACTACAGTAGAGTTGTATGTAGATTACATGATGTCAAAAGTTTATCAATGGAAGACTATCCAAGGGATGTGAGGATGGTACTAGACACCCTGAACATATACAACCTAAAAGTGAACCTGAAAAAATGTACCTTCGATGTATTTTAGGGAAATTTCCTTGACTTCTTGTTATTATAGCAAGGTATAGTCGCAAATCTGAAAAAGATCAAAGCCACCCTAGACCTCAGTCCAACCAAAAATTACAATGAAATATAAAAGTTGAATGGAAAATCAACTCCCTTGAGAGATTTATCTCATGTTAGGCCAAAAGATGCCTCCATTTCTATAAGCTATTAAAAGGAACAAAGAATTTTACATAGAGTGAAGATTGTGGAAAGGCATTTGAAGATCTAAAAAAATTCCTTTCTTCATCATAGCTCCTTAGTAGACTGGTACTAGGCAAACCATAGTATTTATATTTGAGTACGAGAGAGGAAGTAATAGGAATGATATTAATTAGAGAAGGAGCTGAGCAATTCCCTATTTATTATGTAAGTAAGGTGCTCAAAGATGCAAATATCCCAGGCTGGGAAAGATGCTTATGTCGTAGTCATAGCCTCATAGAGAGTAAGGCATTATTTCCAAAGCCAGTCCATTATAGTCCGAACCAACATTGGGTTAAAGAAAATTTGGTAAAGATCTGAAACACGAGGAAGAATTACGTAGTGGGTGATCAAATGGTCTAATTTTGATATCCGGTTTGAAGCAAGGAAAACAATGAAGGGACAAGTGCTAGCAGACTTCATTCAAGAAATCCCTGAGGAAAAACTAAGGCTTTAAAAAAACAAACCTAAAAGGTTTACATTGATGTAAGTTCAGTGTACAGCCAAGGTGGAGCCGGATTATACATGAAAGGACCCCGAGGAGTCATTATCAACCAGGTAATTCAACTATCTTTTCAAGTAACTAATAACATGATAGATTATGAAGTATTTGTTTATGCCCTAAGAATATTGAAGCAATTGAACTAGAATGAGTATAAATATGCAACAACTTAAAGCTTATAGTCAACTAGTGTGAGGGAAGCTATGCTACAAATGAAGATAACATCGTAAGATACCTACGCTTGGTGAAAATTCTTATTGCAAAAGTAAAGATAAAAAGAACCCAGATAGAGGTTTAACAAATCCCAAGAGCTTACAACGTCGAGGTTGATAGACTAGCTAAATTCACCTCTGATCTCTCAGGAGAATACTCATTCCTGGGATAATCTTCAGCCTTGCTAATAAAAAACATCTCATACTGAAGTGTTGATGGTTTAAAACTCTCAACAAGCTCTGAAATGGTAAGACCAGATCCTTGCGTATTTAAGAGACATGACTTACTAGAAGATGAAGTCCTAGCTCAAACAATTGATGTAAAACTCATTCCAATATGAAATAAGAGGGGATCAACTGTTTAGAAAATCCATTAGTCGTCCTTGGAAAAATGCATTTATCGGAGGGATGCATACTACATTGTTAAACAAATGCATGAAGGAGTTTGACAGTCATAAAAAGAAGGATACAATTGTTTGTAAAGCTCAACTACAAGGATATTATTGGCTAACCATGGATTTAGATACAAAAGAAATTATACCAACTCCGCCAACTTTATGCAAGGAATCTCCGAGCCCCTCCAATGACCATGACAATTATTAAGATAGCTTGGCCATTCTTAACATGGAGAGTCAACATTACTGAACCATTGCTAATAGCTCAGTACCAAAAGGGATGGATAATTGTAGTGGATGACCATTATTCTAAATGGGTCGAGGATAAGCCAATGGCAACGATCTCCCCAAACCAGGTTATCCAATTCTTCCATAAGAGCATAATTAGCAAGTTTGGTATCCCATATACCATCATCACAAATAATGGTACACGATTCAATTGCGAAGCCTTCAAGGCCTATTATTAAGGATTACACATCAAGATGCTCTTCTCCCCAGTCTCATAATCATAGTGCAATAAAATGACCAAAGTGATGAAATAGAACATTATCAATGGTATAAAAAATTTGGGTGTTGAAGCATGGGTCATCATATATAGACGTGCTTCATACCGAAAGACCCAAAAAATGGAAACTAAGCATACATCGTTCCTTCTCACACACGGGTCGAGGATGTCACCCCAACTAACATTGGAACCCCTAGTGAAAGGGTAGCAAATTATGTTAGTCAAAGAAGAAATGAAGATCTTGATGAGAAATAACCTGGAAGAACTCAAAGGAAAAAGAGACCGAGCATATATTAAAAATGGCCGCCTATAAGAAATGAGTAGAACATAAATATAGAATTTTCAAAGTGATAAATCTCGGTGCAATTTACTCATTAATAAAAAATTCCCAAATCTAGAAGAACATAAAATTTCCAATCACACCTATTAGATCACAAATTGTAATCCATCTGATTTGTAAGAAGAAACAACACACTATAAGTTGTATTCTTCATTTTCATTCTAATACTTGAGTGATAACAATTTGAGAAGGGTATTGAAACTGCTGGAGGGTTAGATTAAACAATGAAGGTACCCGTTATAATCATATACACATTATGAAGGCTTCTCCACCTAGTTAAAGAAGTCCACATAGTGGATTATTGGTCCGCTTTAACCTTAACAATCATGTAGTGGGGGTGAATGTAGATTAACTTGTTCTTTTAGATTTTAAATATTATTTGCAAGTTGTTTTTAGATGCGTGCTGAGTGAATGAATTTGATTACACTTTTGGTGGAAAAACTGTAAACTACTCAGCTTGAGCTCACTTAGTTCTCCTTCAAGCTATGCTAAGTAATCTTACTCAGCTCAAAATTATTTTCAAGTAGTTAAACAAAATAGAGAAATGATGTATGAAGAAAACATTATTAAGGAAATAAAAAATAGTTAAGGATAGATAACACCTGAGATTTTATCCTAGTTCGGCTATCCCTAGCCTACCTCTAGTCCCCAGATTCTTTTTTGAGCTTTAGTCCATTAGTGTTCTTTCCTTCAATATGAGAAGAAGCCTTTACATTTGGTAGATGATTACAAAAAGTACCTTCCTTTCTCCCTACCACTCAATACTCAGTTTGAGTACCCTTCCCATATTGACTCACTCATATATTTGATAATATTTTAGAATAGAGGATTTCAACTTATAAATCATTGAATCCTTTACACTAAAATAGCTTAGCTAAGTATCTAAGCCTATCTGATTTCTCTCTAAACAAACTAATTGGAATGGTGATTTTCTTTAGATTACTCGAAATGGAATTTCGAATGTTGGGATTGCTTCAGCAAAAATTTATCGCTCTGGAGGTCAAGGTGATTCACCAAGTTATAACGCCTGCTCCAGGCTCTATTAATAGATGTAGAGGGCTGGGAGTAGCCATTGGAAACTTCTCATCTTGACTTAATCTTCAAAATCTATTCTCTTCACAACTTTTAAATCTGCCCATTTGAAAAAAAATTTAGGATGTTTAGAGACAGCGATTTTGAATGTTGAGGTGCGAGATTAACTAGTTAATCTTCAACTCATCAATAACTCAAATATCTTCAAGAAAATTCATTTGAGAGAGGCGCACGAGATGCAATATGGGGATTTGTAGTTGGTTGCTTTGTTTGACGTTGTAGAATTGCACGGAGACACTGAAAAATGGTGCATGTCAGAAGATACCTTTTTGACTTGGATGTTAGTGAGGTAACTTCAACATTCCGTATCTACATCTTTTGGTTGTGAGGACCACATGAATATCCATTTTGATTTTAGCACTTTTAACATGAACAACATCAAAGGAATATTTTATCTTCATAGAAATGGTAAAAAGCACAAGTGTCATAATATAAGTAAGTGTCTTAGGTTTACTCAATTTTCATTAAGTAAGAGCTACTCAGCTCAAGCTGAGTAATATTGAATAAATCATGAAGTATACAGCAACTCAGAACTAAGTTATTTTCCTCAAAATAAACTCAAGTTAAACTTTCTAAATTTGGATACTACTTAGTACCTAATTAATTTCTTATCTTAAGTAATTTGTTAACTCTAAAACTCTAAGTACTATGAAGTAATATTAACTTGGGTTCAACAATTTCCCCCATTTTAGAATCGATAATAAACTAGGTAGTAGAAGAACTGGTTTAAATATATGGTTGATGGATATAGGAATAACTGATAACTCATGTAAGACTCCCCCATGTTGAGTGAATTTTCCTTTAGTCAGCCTCAGCTCCCCCATATTTAGAGAACTTTTCTTTATCTTGGGGCTTTGTCATACTCAGTTTTCCTTTCCAGTTGGTTTTGGTTGATTCCTGCAATAATACTATTTATGCAAGAATAACACAAATATAACAATAAGTTAAGAAGCTCTTAACTTGGAGAAATTTTGTAATATTTTTGTGATATAAACTCAGTAAGTACATAGGTAGTGTCTTATACTATGTTTTTACATTAAGAGCTTATAAATAAACTTTATATTTTTAAACTATCTACAAGACTTAGGCTCGCTTTGCCCTTTGATGTTTAGAGAAGAAGTTGAGCCTCCGTCTCTAGGTGAGTTTCTTGAATGTTATTGCTCTAGTGGGATTTGATCCTTGGCATGAAAATTGTTGAAAGCATTGTAGTAGACCTTTGTAATTTGTTGTTGATAATGTGATCTTCAACATTGATTCCATCTCAACAATCCTTGGACAAATGAGATTAACAATTTTGGTTGTATAATCTATGTGATTTGCTTCATGCTCTCTAGCTTCCACCAACCCGCTTAACTTTAACTTGAAGTTCATTGATTTTGTTTACCAGGGCATTTAACTTCTAGTGTATAGTGAGTCCATTGCAGAGGTTTAGTGACTTAGTTGGCTCTAGAAATAGCTTGCCCATGTCAGTGATCAATGCCTTTTGAGAGTTCTTTACTACATCCTCTATATTGGTCTTAATAGTAGCACAAGCTGAGTGGAGTTTATCATCTAGTGCATCCAATTTGAGCATAGTTTGTCCACCGTCTTTACAACATCATCAACTTTCTTGTCGCAAGCTATCATTAGCTTAAACATCTTCTCCATCAGATTGCACATTTTGTGAGATAAGTCTTTATTCACATCTAGCTTTTTGAGAATCTCACTGAGGAGCTTATTTGAGCTGGTCTTTATTTTGGCTTGCTCTTCCCCAAATTTATAGAACTGCATAGCCTACACTACCATAACTTCAATGAGACTACTCAACTATTGTGAGGAAGTTTCAATGTTCTTCTTCACTTTACCTGCCACTGCATTTGTAATGACATTTGAAGTTGGAATAGATAACATAGTTGTGTTGAGCTGAGCTACAGAGTTTGTTAACCTAGTTAAGATCAGCGCCATCTTGTCAACTAAGTTCTTAGCACTCTCCTTGGCCATGTGATTCCTGATAGAAAATAGGTTCCCTTGAATCTTCTTGAATTCATCATAATAGATTGAGCTAGAGGGGATGTTGGAGTGCGCATCAGATTCTGGAATCTGGGCCTTCTTTTTCCTAGACAAGTCTATCAATTCTCAAGCTAGTAGAACTTGGCTACCTACCTCATCCAACTCAGTTTCTATTTTGAGAGTAGGGAATTTAGCCCTTTCTAGCTCTCTAATCTGAGCTAAGATGGATGAATCAGTTGAATCCACTTGGATTGGCTTTTTCATCAACTGAATCAACTTGGATTAGCTTTTTCTAGAATGTGTTGCTCCTTTGGCTATAAAATTTTCCTTAGCACCACCTACATTTGTTGTTCCCTCTTAAGCGTAGTTCTTAGTATGAGGAACTTCCCCAATTATATGGATTATGGGGTTTGAGGATGGTAGTGAAGAAAAGGTAGGTACGAAAGAAGTGGATGGTGGAATTTCAATGGTTTGTACAATTGGAGGTGAAGAAGTAGAAGTGGGGATAGATTTTAAAAGAGAGGGAATGACGTTAGTTTGAATTTATGGATGGTGAAGAAGGGTTGGTCTTTTCTTGGGAATGGCTAGGCGAAGAAGTGTTGTTGGGATGAACTGAGGAATTTACAACAAAGGGATGCACATGCGAAGAAGTAGATTTAAGATTCACAGTAGAAATTGGAGTAGGATTTATAACAGAAATTTGGGAAGGAAATTTAGGTTCCTAGGGGATGGTTGATTGATCCAGGGATGGATCAGCCTTAGGTAACTCAGCTTGAGTTTTTGGCAACTCAATTTTTTGAGTGAGAATGGGTTCATCAAGAAGAGCAGATTCTTCCTGGTTGATTTCAAGTATTCCACCACTACTCTCCATTATATGGAGAGTTATCTTGGGTCTAGAAGTGGTTGTCCTCTTCTTTTGAATGCCCTTGAGTTCTGATTAAGCCTTTAATACTTCCTCAGCAGCACCCGTAGTTTCTGTATCTTCTTTGGCTTTCTTTACGCTCAGTTGAAAGGCATCTTCCATAACCTCCTCAAATTTCCTCTTTTGATCCCTTAGCCCTTGCTCTATCTTAGTGATAGTCATGTTTTAGACTTTTGCTAAGAATTTTGGAGGATGAGGAGGAGGTAGAGTGGATTTGGCAATAGCAGCTTCTTTTTCTTCTAACTTTGATATGGCCTCAGCTTCCCTTTGAAACCTAGTCTTAAACTTCAACTTATTCTTAGGCTATGATCAGGCAGGCACAACTGCTGCCTTTACTTTAGGTGGGCTAATTCTCTTCCTTTGAGCCGCTGCCTTCACTATTAGGCTTATTGGGGTTGTTGTTGTTTTAAGAAGTTGAGCTATCAAGGGTAGCTCATCCATGGTTCCTTCACTAGATGCCTCTAGCTCATCCATATGAGAATCTTCATCCTCCTTGATAGTTCCTCCTTGGCCTTCTTCAATAGGATATTCTAGGCTTTAGTATACCTAGAATGGAGCTGAGAGAACTTCAACTTCTTGAAATTCTAGAAGTCAAACATCTTATTCACATGTAAAAGCTAAGATCCTCCTTCATTTTCATACTTGGCCACATCTATTCTCACCTCCTTGACAATTGCAGTAATGAGGTAACCATAATGATACAAAGTTGTTACCTTAGTGAGATGGTGCAAGATCACCACCGGCCTATTGAGCTGCTTCCCATCCATTATGTGATATACAATGCACCACTCAAACTTGGTGCAACTAGAAAGAGATCCAATCTTGGGCAGCAACACTCTAATCCATAGCTCATGGCATGCTCTTACCCTCCATGTCAAACTAGAGGCGCTAATTTCACCTGAGCCATAGTCAACCGGAATTTCCCAATCTTTCGGTACAGCTACCACCTCTTAATCACCATTTCTTCTCTATTCAATGCCTTTCAAAGGCATGCGCAAGATGCTAGCTATCAGCCTCATTGAGATGAGGTAGAATGTCTGATCAATTTCAATCATCGACATGTTAGGAAATCCATCGATTGTGTAAAGATTCGAGTAGAATTTCTTCATAAATTCCTTAAATGCTGACCCATCAAAAAGTAAGAAGTTGCTAAGATTTGGTTGTTTGATCATTCGATACAACATCTTGTTCTTGAGTAATTCACCATAGTGAACTTCAAACACGGGGCCAAAATCCCTATCAGTGATTCCCCATTTAACCTGGGTAACACTATTCCTTGAGGCAAAATGATCTTTTCAGTGGTGCTATCGATGTTCACAACATATTTCACTGAGATTTTTCCTTGTGGAAATATTGAATTCCTCCTTAATTTTGTTGAGAAGATGCCATTGCAGAGAACTTGAGAGAAAAAAATTAGGGTTCTTAAGAGAGTAATTGCTTAAGAGTTAGAATTGCAAGTGATTTTCTCTCTCCAGCATGATCTCTCTTATATAGATGATTTTTTTTACAACACAACAAGTGTCCTCTCCACAAGCAAAGATCAAGATTAATGGTGAGATGGAATAAGGAATTGAGCACCTTAGATAAATGACATAGTTTTAGCTTTGATGATTGTAATTGAAAAAACCTTTCAATAAAGTGGTTTATTAAGTTTTTAATCAACTTAAATTAACGGAGTTAAAACAAAATATAGACAAGGTTAAATAAGTATCACCTTACTCTGGTCAACTTAGCTTTTGATCTTGCTTTTGACACTTAGCCAATTTTTGGGATTTCATCAAATTGGGTTAGCCATTCCAATAAGCTCTCGGAGTGTATTAAATTGCACCTTTGCTACTCCTCCGAAGTAACATACTCTAATTTGACATCTCCTCTAAGCACATGATCATTTATGAAGTGATGTCTTATAATAACATGCTTCATCCTACCATTTTGAACTGGATTCTTGGATATGTCAATTGCGCTCTTGTTATCACACATAACTTCGAGTCATTTAGACTTTATACCATAATCCTCTAGTTGCTTCTTAATCCATAGCATTTGTTCTACACAACTTCCTACTACCATATACTCAACTTCTGTAGTACTTAGAGCAACAGAATTTTACTTCTTGCTATACCAAGAGACAAGACATTCTCCAAGGAAATGACAACCTCCTATGGTGCTTTTCCTATTGAGCTTGTCCCTTCCATAGTCAACATCTATGTATCCTCTTGGAGTTTAAATCTAAGCTGTTCGGATACCACAGACCTGCATCAATAAAACCTTGCAAATACCAAAGAATTCTATTAATAGTTGCTAAGTGAGATTCTTTGGTGTCAGTTTGATTTCACGCTTAATAGCATATAGAGTATTGAATATCAGGAATATTAGTAGTTAAGTAAAGAAGAGAACCAATAATACCTTTGTAGAACTTACTGTCTATAGGCTTACTAGCTTCATTTTTACTCAAAATATTGTTAGTGGTCATGGGAGTGAATATTGGCTTCGAATGCTCCATATCAAACTTCTTCAGGAATTCTTTGGCATATTTAACTTGGCTAATGAAGATTCCATCTTCACTTTACTTGATCTGTAGTCCAAGGAAAAATTTGAGCTCTCCCATCATTGACATTTCAAACTTGCTCTTCATTTTTTAGCTAAACTCCTTGCAAAGCTTTTCATTAGTTGCTCCAAATATAATATCATCCACATAGATTTGGACTAACAACACTTCTTCCTTCTTTCGCTTGATGAACAGACTTGTATTTGCTTTTGAACACAATTGTATTTGCTTTTTCTCTTTCATAGCCTTTGCTAAGTAAGAAGTTCGTTGGCCTCTCATACCAAGCACAAAGTGCTTAATTCAATCCATATAGAGCTTTCTTCAATTTGTAGACTTACTCTGGATTCTTTGCATCTTCAAAGCTTAGGGGCTAGCGCACATAAACTTCCTCTTGAATGAAGTCATTTAGGAAAGCACTCTTGACATCAATTTGGAGTAGTTTGAAATTCACATGGGATGTAAAAGCATAAAGAATCCTAATTGCTTTAAGATGAGCTATAGGTGCATAGGTCTCATCAAAGTCGATTCCTTCTTGCTGGTTATAACCTTGAGCAACAAACTTGGTCTTGTTTCTAACAACAACTCCATATTTATTATGCTAGTTCTTGAAAACCCATTTGCTACCAATGATTGATTTTTTTTGGCTTAGGAACTAGATCCAAAACATCATTTCCCTTCAGATGATCCAATTCCTCTTACATCATGATCATCCAGTAGTCATCTCCTTCTACATGTTTAAATGTTTTGGGTTTAATCAATGAGATGAAAGCTGGATAGCTCATCATCCTACTGAGTTGACCTCGTGTTAATACTGGATTATGAGCGTCATATACAATACTTTCGATTAGGTGATTGTGTTGAGATCTAATTGCCCTTGTGATAAGTGTATAATTACACTTATTATCACATTAATTTTATACAATAAACACTATAGTTTTAGTCATTTTTATACTTCATATAAAAGATTTCATGCGGTATGTAGTTTTTTATGCAAATGCAGATACTAGGTAAATCTTGGGAGTAAAATGAGCTAAAGTGGAATTCTATGAAAAAAGAGTGAAAAAGGTGGAAAAAGATGCGTGGAACTTGAAGATTTGGCTTAGGATCGAAGCTGTCGAAGATCAGTGAAGTTACAAGAAGAATTCTGAGTAAAACTCAATTCAAGGTCACGACAATCATTCGCGATCGTGACTTGTTTACTTCAGAAACAGAACATTGCCAATCAAATATTCACGATTGCGACATGTATATCGTGATCGCGAGATGGATGGTTTTCTAGTATTATCTTTTTAACTAACAACCGCCAGATAAGCATGATCAACCACCATCAACTACCAACGAACAGACACCTATCAAGAGTTAACCAATCATGAAAAGGTGCTTATCCATTGTGGATTATATCAAAGCTTCTCAACCAATCACAATGAAGAGATGCAATCTTTCACCAATGGACACAACTCTTTGTTTGGATAGACGCAACCCTTCTAACTCTATAAATAGGGCTCCAAACCTCACAAATTTCGTGGCACATGGTGTAGAAAGACAGAGAGGAAAATATTAGAGTGCAATTAGAGAGAAATATAGTGTGTATAAATAAAGAGTTTGCTACGTTCTTAAATGTTAGCGAGAAAATGTTTAAGTGATTCAAATCCTTATTTCGATCACTAGATTTCTCTATATTCTCGAGCGATTGTTGTATAAGTGTACTTCCAAATCACTTATCAATAAAAGTTTTCATTCTTCAATATTCGTTTGTTCGATATTCACAAAGAATAGTATCCTAGCGGAGGTTCTGTACAGGTCGAGACCAAATTCAAAGCAGACGTAGGAATTGTGGGAATTGACGACTCCCATTAAAGAGTGGATAAGTTTGATCAACTTTAGCTTTCACTTGCATACCTTACAACTTTACTTTGCTTTCAACTTATATTTTCTATTTCGAAGTTTATGATATGTCTATGTGTCATAATGCGTATTTCATGCTAAGTCTTTTATGTTAATCAAGTTATATGCGTTGTCGTTAATTTTAAGAGTAGTTTCGGGGTTAACAATATCGTGTATAATCACTTGATATGTGATATAAAGCTGTTTAGTGAGCCAACATTTTTGGAATGGTAACTTGCTAAACATGGCTATGTGAGAGCGACCCGTACTAAGTATAGTATTGACGTTGTCCAGGTTTATATAATAGCCTTAGCTCGTTTGCGTTAGGATTAGAAAAGTTATTTCATGTGTTACTCTGCGATGAATCATTGAACATCTGAATGTGTTAAACCGGGTTTGTTAGATTAGTCTAGTGCTTCGCAACATCTTTGTTAAACTTGCATGTTTTCTCTGCTATACTTGTTCGTAGTGAAAATCTATGTATTTAGAGTCTCTCATCTATCACACCTATATTTACTCAACTTTTCATTCTAAACCTCCTATCCAAAAATATCAATACATATTATTTTCTTTATCCGTTTTCCCTATTTGATCTTTAGAGCTAGTCCTTCCCTATGGGATCGATATCTTTTAAAACTACATCACAACTGTATACTTGCAATTATCATCATTTTTCTATTTGATAAGAGGTACTGACAACACCTATATTTTTTTATGAAAGAGTTTTTGGCACCATTGATATATAGCCGTATCTTTTGAATAAACTATTAAACTTATCAGTAAAAAGTGGCGAACAAGTTTTTGGCGCCGTTGTTGAGGAGGGCAAGTGCATTCTAAAGATCAAGTCCTAGGAAGGCAAGTGTGTTTTAGATATCGAATTGTCCGGGGAAGGCAATTATATTTAATATGTTTGTTTTCTAAGTTTTTCTAGGTACAAAGTCTAAAATTTGAAGAATTTAAAGAATTAAAGAAGATCGTGACCGTGACATACATCTCACGCTCGTGAATATCGGTTTTCAAAAGCTACTGTTTCTGTGATTAAGGAAGTCACGATCGTGACAGGCCTTCGCGATCGCAACATGGGCCCTGGATTCTCCTTCTCAATAGAACGGGTTTTCTCTTTTCTTTTCTTTTTCATATTTTTAGACTAGTTGTTTGTTTTTAGATTTTCAATTTAATAAAATCTCTCACAATGAGGACATTGTGTTCTTTAGTGTGGGGGGGCATTTGTAAAAAATCCAAAAAAAATGAATAAAATAAAAAAAATCGAAGAACTTGAAAATTTTTGTTGATTTTTGTGCAAATATATATCATTTCTTATACATTACTAACAATTGTCCAAGGTTATTGTGAGTGTTAGGTTTTACAAGTTTGATGTTAGTGCAAAAATCGAGCGCATGTTGAATTTGAGCGTTAGTAGCACAACATTACTTGTAATGACGAGTGGTGAGTAACCTTCGAGAGCAACATTCCAAGTAAGTTTCGATTTATATTTCGATGCAACATGAATTAATATAAGTTATATAGTTCTATTTTAATGCTTCTGATAAGTTTAAGTGGAGTAATATTTAATGGTATTCTTACTATGAGTTCTATATGCAAATCTCGAATAAGTCTTATAAGTATGGAGTGTGTTTAAAGTGTAGGGAAACTATAGCCATAATACTTTGAAATTGATCAATAAAGGATGAGGGTATTAATGAAAAAGAGAGGATAACCAATGAGTTATGCAAAAGGTGAGGAATGGAACGGAGCAGAAACTACAACCATTCATTGAGTAAAAAAAGAAAAGAAAGCATAGCATGAAAAATGGGTGCAAAGTACAAAGTACTTCAAAAACATATGCTTAAAAGAAAAAAATGAGAGAGTGGTATGGAGCATAAAATGCAACCACTAAAAAAGGGGACAGTGGTATTGAGCATAAAATGCAACCACTGAGAGTGTTTTTATCATCCTAGGTTACCTAAAAATGCCTTGAGAGAAATTAATTAAAGTGTGCTTTCTATGTCCTTTATACTTTATGCTATGCTTAAGAGAAGGTAATATTCAAGTATGCATATAGCGCTTATATGAAGATGCGATTCTGTTGACTCTCCATTGAGAACAAATGTATGCAACTGAGCTATATAAATTGCACATTACTAATTTGTGGGAAATTTCAAACTTCTTCTTGAAATCTTTTGCAATGTGGAATGTGATACTCACTACAATAGTCTTTCGCCAAATAAGGTACGAACTTGTTTACCAAATTTATACACTTCTGT
>CATIWQ010171359.1:0-51449 GCA_949673415.1 Euphorbia schlechtendalii | reverse complement strand
TTCACTATGCGGAACGGCGCATTAATGTAGAAGTGAAAATATATATATATATATATATATATATATATATATATATATATATATATATATATATATATATATATATATATATATATCCATTTCTCAGATATATATAGAACTCATACACTGTGTGGAAAGGCACATTAATGCGCCGTTCCGCATAGTGAAATTTATTGTATTTAGTCCCTTTTTTTATACATCAGTTGATAAGTACCTATACATATAGTCCATTTTAGAGCACATCGATATTAATACATGTGTTACAGTTCTAAAGTTAACACCGAATCTAATCATTCTTGTACTTATATGAGCAGATTGGGTTAAAAATCCAACATCTCCCACTCGTACGCAACATAATAGATTTATTTCTTTTTGTCTCTTTTATACTCACAAATAGTTCATGTGACCAACATACATTTAAGAGCTCTAATGTTATACATTCGTTGGAGATATATAGCAGATCAATGAAAAAAATACCAAAACATTGTATGCCTTATCCTAGATTTCATGTCGCATCCTCTGTTATTCTTTAAACTCTAGAGTTTTCTATCATCTTAGCTATATAAACTTGCATAACTATCCGGGGTTGTGATGTATTGAAACATAAGATGTGAAAAAATGATAATCTTCCCCTTTTACTATATTCTTTCCATCATAATCTAACTCACTTGTCCTTTCGGGCTCATTCAAAGATGAATCATACTTAACCTTTTCAAATTCTCCTTCCAAAAATAACAAATTAGACTCTACTTTTAGAATAAGTTTGGGTGTTGAGGATAGTAAGCTAACAAAATCATAGTTTTGTTGCGTGAGTCTCACACTAGGAAAAGTTGAGACCGTTACTTTTCAATCTCCTGGTCGATCAGCACACATGGTTTGAACCTTTAATCCTTACCTATAGAACCCTAGTTAATGGTACCTCACAATACTTTAAAGTTTTGGCAATAGCAAACTGAATAGGATAGTGAAATTAATTGAGTACTAAGTATACTCTTAATAAATGAAGCTGACTTGAGCTTGTTTATAGGAAAACAACTCAGTTTACTGAGAATTAAATAATTTATAGCTTAGAGTAGGAAAAGCTGAGTCTATGCTAAGTGCTACATGGTTTACAAGTATATCTACTCAGCTGTGCTGAGTTAGCTTTCATTTATTAAAATCTGATTTTTTTGACACTTAGAGAATTAAATGACACATGTGTTACTAACGTGGGGACAGACAAGGTTAAAGAGTTGAAGATCAATCTCATTCTAAGTGAGTATGAGATGTTCTCAATGGGCTTTAGCGAGGGTATTCAAAGTATGAATACCAGGTTTATTAACATCGTTAATGAACTGAAGAGATTGGGAAAGGAGTTCACTAAAGTGGAGCTTGTAAAGAAGATTCTACGCACTCTTACTCTAGAGTGGGACTCCAAGAAGAGCGTTATTGAGGAGGCTCATGATCTGAAGACCTACAACTACGATGAATTGATAGGCACCTTGCTGACTCATGAGATGTTTCTGAGGAAGTATTTGGATGACTCCAAAAGGAGTCGAAGCAAGGAAAGAGAGGGCAAAGCCATTATCCTGAAAGCTGATTCATCTGATGAGTCGACCAACTGCGACTCTGATGAGAAAATGGCCCTTCTAACTAGGCTTTTCAAACGCTTCATGAAGAAGGATGGGAAGTTCAACAAGAAGAAGTTTATTGGTAAAATCAAGTCAACTTAGCACTGGCATGGAGCTAAGGAAGGACCCAAGAAGGAAAATAGCAAAGATATCAAATGCTTTGGCTGTGGAGAGAAAGGTCATATTCAATCCAGTTGTCCTAAGATGAAGAAGGACAGATTCAAGTAGAGGTTCAACAAGAAGAATGAGGCACTTGCTGCCACCTGGAGAGACTCAGAAGAATCCTCATTGTCTAATGAGGAAGTGACTGATTCCACCAACCTCTATCTTATGGCCATCAAGAATCAAAGGGGCAAAGGCTCAGCATCTACCTCCGGTAGAGATCAATCTGTTGTTTACTCTGAAGCTGAGCGCAATAAGGGAAAAGATAATGAAGCTAAGGTACACCCGAAATTCCCTTATCTATGGAAGAATTTGCCTAGGCTCTCTTTGATGTTATGAAAGTGACTAACAAGTCGATGAAGAAAATCAAAGATCTAGTGAGGAGAAGTGAAGATTTGGAAGACACTATTGCTTCCTTATCTCTTTATATCCTCTTTCTTCAAGAAAAAGCTGAATATCAGGTCTGTTCAAATAGTAAGCTCACTGAGCAATTAGCTGAGTTGACTGCTGAGGTAACAGCTTTGAAGAAGAAGTAGGATCCTCCTCCAACCAACACTCAATATCCGAGTAACAAACTCGCAATTCTAAGAGGAAGAATTCCTTTAAAAAGAAGAAAAGGAGCCAGCCCCAAGCAAAAATGGCGTGTGGTTTTTTGGAAAAGCTGGACATGCCACAGTAATGTGTAGGCATAAAAATGGTTATTATGATGAATATGACTAGAATAACCTAAGCACTTCTAACAAGGAAGGATCTAGCTCTAAAGCATGGGTACCTAAGAAAATGTAACTGTTTTGCAGGTGAGCCTTAAATCCGCTTATAACTCTAGAATGTGGTATGTGGATAGCGGATGCTTAAGGCATATGATAGGAGATGAAAGCCAGTTCATCTTATTGGAGCGCAAAAGAAATGGGAGTGTCAGTTTTGGAGATAACCAGAAAGGCAAGATTGTGGGATGTGGCACTTTCGGTGTCTCTCCTTCAATCGAAGAGGTTTCTCTAGTCAAAGGTCTGAAGTTCAACTTGCTTAATGTAGCCTAACTTTGTGACAAAGCTGGAAAGGTTACATTCAACTCAGCAGGATGCTCAGTAATTGATTTTAAGACTAATTCTACTATTCTCTTTGCTCCTTGAATCAACAATGTAAATATGATTGATTTATCCAATAGATCCACTAATGTGTGTTTTATATCTAAGGAAGATAATTAGTGGCTTTGGCATAGAAGGTTGGGTCATATAAATATGAACATTCTATCCAAATTTGCCAAAAAGCAATTAGTTGTGGGATTACCCAACATCAACATTGAAAAGGATAAACTATGCTTAGCTTGCCAACTAGGTAAGCAAGTTAAAAATCTTTTAAGTAAATTAATCACATAGTAACTAAAGGATCGTAGAAACTCCTCCACCTGGATCTTTTTGGCCCAATTTAGCCAATGTGCATGGGTGGTAAGAGATTTTTGTTGGTGGTTGTGGATGACTTCACGAGATTCACTTAAGTAGTCTTGGTGAGTAGTAAAGACGAGACATATGAATCTTTTGTGAAGCTCAGTAACCAGATAATGAATGAAATAAGAATTAAAATTAGTAGAATCTGAAGTGATCATGGACATGAATTCAATAATTTCCATTTGGAAGAATTTTGTTCAGCGCATGGTATTGACCACAACTTCTCTTCTCCCTATATGCCTCAACAAAATGGGGTTCTAGAAAGGAAGAATAGAACCATAGTGGAAATGGCTCGATCCATGCTAAGTGATAACAATCTACCAAAGTACTTTTGGGGAGAAGCTATTAACACAGCCTGTTATATCTTGCATCAGGTTTTAATTTGCCTAATTCTTGAGAAGACACCCTATGAACTTTTGCGAGGGCGCAAGTCTAAGATTGGTCATCTCAAATCATTTGGCTATAGGTGCTTTATTCTTAACTCTAAGGAGAAACTAGGTAAGTTTGATCCTAAATCTGATGAAGGTACCTTTCTGGGATACTCAACTAACAGCAAGGTATATATAGAATATATGTCAAAAGAACCAACCTATTAAAGGAGTTTATGCATGTGGATTTCGATGAAACTAACAATGCAGATAGACGTCCATCAGATGAAGATGAAGGAGTAACCCAGTAATCAGATCAACTTCGTATGACACTCTCTATGCTACCCAACCCATCACAAGAACCTGAAGTTGAGGAAGTCAAAGATGATGAGGATCTTTCTATCAACTTCAATGATGGCGAAGATCAACCTCCACCATAGCATCTCGTTGTCGATCCTCCAACAGTTGATCCGAGTCTTCCAAGAGAGATTAGAGTTCATCACAACCATCTACTAGATAGCATAGTTGATGATGTTCATAATCCAGTGATGACACGAGGTCAACTCAACCAGGATGATGAGTCATCCAACCTTCATATCATTGATCGAACCCAAGAAGTTTAAAGATGGAGAAAAAGATGATTATTGGATGATCGCAATGCAAGATGAGTTGGATCTGTGTAAGCGCAATGATGTTTGGGATCTAGTTCTGAAACCAAAAGGGAAATCAATTATTGGAACCAAATGGGCTTTCAAGAACAAGCTAGATGAAGATGGCTCTATTATCAGGAACAAAGCTAGGCTTGTTGTGCAAGGTTACTACCAGTAAGAAGGAATCAACTATGATGAAAATTATGCTTTTGTAGCCCGGTTTAAAACAATTCGAATCCTTTGTGCCTTTGCATCTCATATAAACTTCAAATTATTTCAAATGGATGTTAAGAGCGCAATCCTGAATGGATTCATTCAAGAAGAAGTCTATGTTCTCCAACCTCCAAGTTTTGAAGATCTGAAGAATCCTAAGCATGTATTCAAAATGAAGAAAGCTATATATGGATTGAAGCAAGCTCTTAGAGCTTGGTATGAGAGGCTGACCAATTTCTTGATCAACAAAGGCTATAAAAGAGGAAAATCATATACTACTCTGTTTAAAAGACAAAGAAAGGAAGATGTGTTGCTAGTCCAAATATATGTTGATGATATCATATTTGAAGCAACTGATGAGAAGCTATGTAAGGAGTTCAGCAAGTAGATGAAGAGCAAGTTTGAAATGTTTATGATGGGAGAGCTCAATTTCTTTCTTGGTCTTCAAATCAACCAGACTAAAGATGAAATTATCATTAATCAAGCTAAGTATGCGAGAGAAGTCTTGAAGAAATTTGACATGGAACATTCAAAGGCATTATCCACTCCTTTGGCCACTGATACTATCCTGAGTAAAGATGAAGCTGGAAACATTGTGGAGAGTGATAAGTGGATAATTACACTTATTATCATATTAATTTTACACACTAAACACAATAGTTTAAGTCATTTCTATACTTCATATAAAAGATTTCACGTGGTATGTAGTTATTTTTTATGCAAATGCAGATATTAGGTAAATCATGGGAGTAAAATTATCTAAAGTGGAATTTTATTAAAAAAGAGTGAAAAAGGTGTAAAAAGATGCGTGGAACTCAAAGATTTGGCTTAGGATGAAGCTGTCAAAGATCGGTGAAGTTGTAAGGGGAATTCTGAAGAAAATGGATTTCATGGTCGCGGTAATTATTCACAGTCGTGACATGTTCTTCTTTAGAGAAAAAGTCTACCAATCAAATATTCACGGTCGTGATATGTATATCGCGGTCGCGACTTGGATGGGTTTCTGGTTTTATCTTCTTAACTACCAGCTGCTAGATAAGCATGATCAACCACCATCAATCACCATTAACTACCAATGAAAAGACACTTATCAGAAGTCAACTAATTATGAAAAGGTGCTTATCCATTATGGATTAAATCAAAGCTTCTCAACCAAGCACAATGAATAGATGCAATCTTTCACCAATGAACACAACCCTTCATTTAGATAGACATAAACCTTTGAACTTTATAAACAGGGCTCCAAACTTCACAAATTTCATGCATCATAATGTGGACAACCAGAGAGGAAAAATATTAGAGTGCATGAGAGAAATAAAGTGTGTGTATAGATAGAGAGTTCGCTACGTTTGTGAGCATGGGATTTTTAGTCCCCACTCACAAGTTCGATGATGAAGATGTAATATATTATCCTTTGCTAGTCTTCTACTTTGACAGGGTCTCGGAGGTCCTCGAGAGAAGCATTCCTCGTTTCTTACGAACCTTAGATATCTTTTTAGATCACCTCATCAGTAACCGAGCCTAATTTGAACCAAAATCAAATCAAAAATCATGATCATCGGTGTAACTAATATCGGTACCAATGCCATAACATCAGTACTGATGTTAAACATCAGTACTAATATCATGACATCGGTACCGATGTCCCAATATCGGTACCGATATCATGACATCGGCATCGATGTCACATTGACAGCATTAGCAGAATAATTGCAAAATTTTGGAAATTATTGAATAAATTTTCAATAATTGATTTCTAGTCACTTTGATAGTGTTGAAGTGGTAAGAAATGGCCCTCCATAATGTTGGATGGGACATTAGTGGAGGAAAGTGGGAAGAAAATGACAAAATTGCTTTTTGACTTTGGATTGAAGGGAGCTCTATCAAAAAAAAGGGGGACATTCAGCAAAAGGGAGGAGAAATGGGAAGAAACTCAAAGAGTTCAAGGAAGAAAGAACTCAGTTTTCTTTTTTTGAGAAAACCAAAGCAAAAACACAGAGGGATTTTTACTAAAATTTTAAAAGGATTGGTTTTAGTATTTTGAAAACTGCAAAACTCAGAGGAAGAAGGATTACTAACTCCTCTCTTCCTCCTTTTTATGAATCACAATCTGGAAATTTTTCCTTCCTTCAAAGAGTACACCTCTACTCTTCATTTTAGTCAAAAATCGTAAACTGGATCAAAGAAACGAGGAGAGCTTCCCGAAGGACTTCATGGATCTTGAAGATGTGGATTCATGATTATGGGGTAAGCCTCTAAGTTCCAAGAGTTTGTGCTACGTTTATGTGCTTTTATTTTTTAAGTTTCGTTTTGTTTTCGGATATTTCCATTTTTGCGCACCAATCTGTTTTCTGTAATTGAAAGCATTATTTCAAACATTTTTGTGTACTTTCTTTATATAAAAATATTTTACACATCTTGAGCTTTCCGTAATGATAAAGATCATCCAAATTGGTTAAGTATAGAGAAAGTTATGATCATTTGAAGTTTTGGATTTTTCTGTTGCCGTTTCTACTATTTTCTGTGTTATCTGCAGGTCTGGAGACGTAACATCGGTACCGACCTTACCAATGTTGGTACCAAAATTCCAACATCGGTACTGACATTAACAAAATTGGTACCGATGTTGCCTTTGGTAGACCCTAGTTTCGCTCCGCTTCGAATCGTTTAAGCCCGGAACGACCCGCTGAGACCCTGCTGAACTTGGAAATACATCATTGGGGGTAACAAATCTCTGAATTGTAATTATTTAGGATATATATCTGATTTATTAATGTATTAATGTGTTAATTTATTCGTAGTATCAATGGAAGCGCTTCGGGCCATTCGTATCGATATCGCCCTTCACAGGGAAGTCGATAACGATATGAATGACATCATTATCGTTGTTAACCCAAACGATGGCTATGTTATGCATGCTTGGCCTGTATTTAAATTTCTATATGATGTTTTAGGTCACCCCCATGAAGGGAATAAAAATGTATTCCCGAATAACAGTCCTCACTACTTTGCCATGCGGTCATTTTCACTAATAAAATCGACCAACATACCAAAATATCAACTTTGAACCATCGATGTTTTAATTAGGCCACACGAGCCTTACTAAAATCAAATCGAACATATGTGCTATACCTCATGCTAACCTTTGTGGATTCAGGTTAGATGTATGCCTAGGTTTTATTTTCCTTCGGGTATTGTATATATTGTTACGAAAATTGTAATTCATATATTAGACGGGTGGTTTCATCCCCCGAGGTTATGTAACCTTTAATCTTTACTTTTCCGTATTTACTTCCCGCATTTACTCAATGCTTGATGAATGGATTTATCGCTTTCTGCATGTGCGTTAAGTCATGCATTTCAACCTCAAAACGACTTAAGTACGAATATGCATAACTAAGAAATACAATTTTATGTAGATGTAATTTAATGTGATCCAATAAGAAATAAGCAACTTATCCGGGACCCGAATCTCTATATCTTGGTGGGCAGTCCCCTGGACGTTAAGCCTCACAGGACTCTAATTCCTAGAAAGAGCTAATCTAGGTGGCGACTCCACACTAAGAGACGGTGGATTCGGATTCGAACCAATCTAAATAATGTTTTTCGCCCTCTCTTTCCAAAACTTTTTCCAAGGTCCCAGACCCGGCGCAATCCAGTTTCCAAACACCCCGGTGGACCGCGCCTCTCATCCCGCTGCTCTCGGCCCACCGCTCCATGTCGTCCGCTCACAGTAGCGACCCCGCTAGGGATTTTTCTAAAAACTTATTTTTCCAAAGGTTTTAGATTTTGGATAAGTGGCGAAAATTATTGATCATATTATTCCGTTTTTCTCTTAATTATGACATATTCCTAATTTTGCATTGCAATAAAAAGGATTAGCCCATAAGTCTAAGGTGCCCCTATTACCGTGAAGCTTGCGAAAGTATCCTTCGTGACCTCCTGGTGATCAAAAGGCTCTTAGCGGGTGGAACACTTGTTGCCATATCGCGTGTACCTCCCTCGTTAGATGCTTGGAGTGTATTTTAGTGCAACAAGAACCTTCTACATCAGCAACCCATTTACAACCCTCATGTAAATAACCCATAGACATTTTCCCTAAGGTGTTACCAAACACGCGATCATGCATTATATTTTCCTGCAGGTACGCTCCTTAGTATCTTCATGGTACTAAGATGAACCAAACATAAGATAAAGACTAACCAAAAACCCTACACGCGGGAGTTATATGGTTGGAAGATTGGACGTTGCATGCTATGTGCTATGTATGTACTGCTTTCAATTAGTCACTGAACAAATGTCATACTGACCACGAATTTTTGTGCAGATACTTGAACGCACACACTCATGTACATATCACGATACCAAACCAATATCATATACACTTAGGCAAAGTTGACACAATAGATTGTGTCACCCTAGGACAACATAAAAC
Organism: Euphorbia schlechtendalii; assembly: GCA_949673415.1. Taxonomy (NCBI): domain Eukaryota; kingdom Viridiplantae; phylum Streptophyta; class Magnoliopsida; order Malpighiales; family Euphorbiaceae; genus Euphorbia; species Euphorbia schlechtendalii. Next base: position 42,545 of record CATIWQ010171359.1, on the reverse strand, counting down.
CACCTAGGGACATCACTTACCCCTTTTTCAGTGAGATGTCCACTTGACATCCCACTATTAGCCCACACATGGAAAACATACCTTACTTTTACTACGTGATGTCCACTTGACATCCGACACTTAGCCTACAAGGGGCAATAATGCACCCTACACATCATCTTTGAGATGTTCACTTGACATCCAACTCACATCCCTTCCGGGGTAATCATACACACCAAAGGCCCAAACGGGGCAAATACCTACCCAAAACCATTTTTTTCCTACATTAAAGGATAGCCCAGTTGATGTCCTAAGCCCACACCAGGCAAACCTACTTCAAAAATCTTACCTTGCCAAATCTTCAGAGGTATACATTTCATACCCGAATCATTCGCCCACACGAGGTAATAATTCATATATCACCACATACCCTCAAATAGTGATAACCGCACATGTATCCCAAACTTCACCCTAATTGGGTAAAATAACAAAATGGTTCATTACATAGCTACAAATGGTAGTTGTTTTCATTTCATTATTGTATGTCACACTGCTTACCAGAAATAATTTTGACCTCCTCATGAGACCTAGTCGTAGTACTCAAACCTCCATCCGCTTAGAATCATAGACTTCTAAGCCTAGGGTATAACACACCGTTGCACCCGAACTTGAACCTAGAATTAGAACACCCGAAAAGATAGCGTCACTTAGGATAGGCTCATCCCTGGTTATAGAAGTGCTTACTCGACGCTTGAACCCCCACCTGTTTGGAGTCATAAACCAAAGGATATAACACACCGTTCTACTTGAACTCACACCTAGAATTAGAAGATGTGACAAGATAGCATCACCTAGAAGAGGATCATCCTTGGTTATAGCGGTGCGCACTTAGCACCCAAACCTCTACCCTTTCGGGGTAACAAACCCATTATACTAAGAGTAACACGGTACAATGTACTAGTTACCCAGACTCACACAATTGTGTGGAAGCTAAACAAAGCCACCTCACGACATGAGAAAGAGCCACAGTTGTGAATTCTCAAAAAGTATATTACCCAAAGGGTAATAGGCAACCATCACCTGTTTGTTCCAAAAGGATAGACAAAACACGAGTCACACCTCAACCCCAAGCCTACTACCACAGGGGCAATCGACCTATTTGTTCCAAATAGATTGACAAACACAACCCTCGACATCATATAGATGTCACATCAAACTATTTACTTATTACCACATGGTAACTTGGTCATTTCACGATGTCACAAAGACATCATACAAATCTCAAATCCAACCCCCATTGTTGGATTTTCATCTTCACATGTTTTCATCTTTACTTAATGACTAACCTATTTGTTTCAAATGGATTGACATTCATGTTATTTCACATCATGGCATTCTAATCCTTTATGATGTAGTCATGACATATATGCATGTCATGCATCTGTTGAAAGTCTATCGCCACACATTTCATGGTGCTGCTAGGTCATATTTAGCTGATATCTCATCGATATCACACACTTAGTTTTAAACGACACATGATGCAGTGCTACCTAGGACCACACACATGGTGGTTCCCACTTGGCACTTGAACCTCTAATCATATGGGGCTCCAACACAAATCATTCACCAAAGGCCACACATAGTGATCAATTTCATTCACAGTGTATATATATACATTACTTTCACTAGGATACAACACACTGTTTACCTGACTCACACAAACTATACAAGTGAAGCCTATTCACAACACGAAAATGCGCCATGGTTATTCTCAACCTTGATATCACCTCATGATATTACACCAATATCTTCTTGACCTCAAATTCACAAGGCAGAGGTGGAAAAATTTACCACATCATACCTATCTTAACAAGTATATCATTTTTTTATCTTGATTTTTTAACCTAGTTTGTTTCAAATGGATTGACAAACATGAAATTTATATCTTCATGACATTCTGACCCTTCGTAATGTAACCATAACGCATGCACATCATGCATATATGTCGAGTCTATCATGCAATCACGCATCACGTATCCGGTACGCATGATCTGATGAATGGCTGGCTCATCACCTCATCCAGATTTCCCAATCATGGTTTGGTAGGAAGGAGGAGCATTATGTCCAGCTACCTCCATAAAGTATCAACGGTGAAATGACCACTATCTTGATTGACCTCGTCAACAATGAGAATCTCTGAGATTGTAGGGAATCTCTGGCCCCCATAAAATTTTGACAAACTATCAGTCATTGAGGAGACTTTTGCCAGCATCACATGCTAACTTGTCAATTGGAGATCTTATCGAAAATCACACAGAACACAATTAGACTCAATATAAGCCATTCAGTCGGAATCTAAGGTAGTTTGGGTAGTCACAACCATGAACAAACTTTTGGGAAAATAACCAGTCAGGGTTAGTGCAAGCTAGTGCCTTCCGATCCACAAAGCCTTGAGTTCAGTTTATTCCTTTAGATCAACCCGAAGGAGTTTCAACAAGCTAGCATTTGCCCAGACTCAGGGCTCCGTCAACGATAAACGTTACAATCACTCTTCGAGGCAATACTTACCTCCAAGAATGGCTCAACCTGAGAATCACTATAGTCACTCATCTAATCAGGGATTCAACAAGGAACTGAATGAATGGGTCCTCAACACTTTATGCCCATCATGGTAGCAGCTCTCGACCACACATGATAGCTAAGTTCCTAACTTTCGATAGAACTACTACCCTACTCCATTGGTAGGGCATGATGATGAATGGCTTCCTGAGAAGTTTTATAATAAGCTAATTAATTATAAGGGAGAAACAGATCCCTGGTCACATCTGATCAACTATCAGACTATGATATTCATTCTAGAGAAAGAGGCAACTTGCATCTTCTTCAATGATTCCAGAAACCTCATCTCTTTGGAAGATTATGTTAGTGTCAAAGAAAAGTCAAGAGTACGGTAGGTGGCAACATCGATACAGGAAGATGCAGCAGAAAAGTCAATTCAAAATACAACTCGATGGGGAATCTTTTTTATGAATTTCATATACATGCCATGCATATATTATATCATGCTCATGCCATACGCATACATAGCATACGTATCACATGTTTGACATGCACACATAACAAGGTGTTATTTATATATCTTATTCATATGGCCACAACCATTAATTTTGTGCAGGATTACATGCAACAAGGTTTCATTTCTTATTTCTTTCGCATACACTCGCAATTTATGTTTTCCATTACTTTCATTCTTTTTTGTATACCCATGGAACACATTGAGGAAAAGATAGGGTTATAAGCATCACAATCTTTAGTATCTAACCAGAATAGATACCTCTTGAAACCATCTCATTCTCGTTCATTCCTTCCATGCAACTTGATGTCACATCAACAGTATATATACCTATGAGTCAAGCTAATATGATCATATCATCCCTTGAATCTAACTTTCAATTAAATACCCATACATTATCATCTCACCATTCTAGCATTCGCTTGGTATCACAACGGTACCACTTATGGTTGTGTAACTCTACACAACCTTACTCATGACATGTTTATCAAACACCCTCAATCGCCATACACTAAAACTAGTACAATCTCGTTTCATCTCAACTTTAAATCCACTTCGATGTCCCATTGTCATTATAACATCCAATTCGTACATATGGCATACATAACCATACCAAAGATCCTCCGTCCTTACCCAACTAACAATCTCGTTTCATCTCAACTCCAAATCCACTTCAATGTCTCCCTAACATCATAGCATCCAGTCTGTACATATGGCATACATAATCATGTCAAAAGCTCTCATCTCATCATTCAATGTGATGTCCCTCCGATGTCATAACCTCTTATCCATGCATATGGCGTACGTGACCATTTCATGCATCACATACATACATGTGTTCCATGGGTATCCCTTCGGAGTCATTATTTTACATTATTTCTATTACTAACTCTGTTTGTTCTTTTGAACACTACACACACAGTCTTTACTTTTTGTTTGACATAAACATTAACCCCTTGTTTTGCAGCCATCACCTTACTTGCACTTTATACATATTTAAGGTTATTTGTCTAAGCTAACAATACCATACATCACATGCATGAAATAAATTTTTTCATCTAGGCTTCGATGAGAAGGATCAAGAATCTCACCAGCAACAAAACGACTACCTCGTTTAACCACCTGGGTTTGAGTCAAGAGTTCCAAATACCTTGAATCAAGTCAAGGTTCAGTCAAATCTAGCTCTTGAGATAGATTTGGAGGAGTCAATCCAAAAAAAATCAATTCTTTCATCCGAACAAAGACCCTCCATCTGGAATACAAAGGTGTCCAATCATCATACCCCAATAAGGTCATGGTCCATCAAACCAATGGGAGTGCAATGCAAGAAAGGGCAACTCACAATTTCTAAAAACAACCCCGATAGCTATTCATTCTCTGATACGTCTTTCAATTTTCGAAGACCATCGTTCTACAGGAGACTTATCTTTTTAGCTCACATTTTGTGTGTGTGTGTGTGTGTGTGTGTGTGTGTGTGTGTGTGTGTGTGTGTGTATATATATATATCTCAGGTTTACAAGACAATCAATTTATCATGTTTATGTTGCTTGAGTTTTGCTTGGGAACTCTATGCGTTCATTTTAACATACACATGTTGTTTTTAGTGTACATGTTGCATCACTGCATGAGATTAACTTGGGTACCACTGAGAAGAACTTGAAGTGGTAACCATTCATATGACTTTGACCTCTATGAGAGAAAATGAGAGAATAAAAACAACAAAGTCGGTGGTAACATTCACCATTCTCCACAACGGAAATCACATCTTCAAAAAAAGCCTTGCCATCTCAAAGCTTATAAACAAAGATGGAGTTTCCACACAAAGATCCTATTCAAAGAAGGGGTCATCACAAAGTGAAAAGAATTCTTAGTCCTCAAAACGCTTATAATTAAAAGCTGGGAAAAGATTCAAAGCTGGGATAAAGTTCCAGAAGCATCTCTGTTATAAGAAAGCAAAAGCTTTTACAAAAGATGAACCTCACAACTGCAAGGCCAAGCATAAGAATGACTCTTCAACGTTCTTAATTGATATGTATTGTAAAAACAGCTCATCGAACTGAAAATAGCAAGGTTCGGGCAAAAATTAGAGAATCAATGAGGCGTTAGCTATAAAACCCTCACGGGATAGTTAACAATAGAGGTCACAGTCCTAAGTGTTTACCAACGTTGGTACCCAATTTAAGTTCATCAATGAAATTAACATTTGCACTAAATCATATGTTGTGCATTAAAATGAATGCATTCATGTCCACAAGTCAAAATCGCAAGTAGATAAACATCATACTTGTATACTTAAAAACCTAAAAGGACAATCCAAACAAGGTTCGATAGATTGAAAACCTGTAAAGGTGGTCTATTAGAACCAAAGAAATATGAAATTCATCATATTCATCTAGGAATAGACATCTTCCATCATAGAACCAAGGACTAGTATCATCTAGTTTCCTTCATAACATGGGTCATCATGATAAGAAGTAACCTACAATGCTTTAAAGCTCGATAAACAATATCAGTTCTCACAATCAACTTGGGGATTTATGTCAATGACACAAATCGAGATCAATGTCACCATCATTATACCATATGGGGAAAGATGCGATTATCAAGAAATATCTGACTCATCTAAATCTACTCAAGACTGGATTCAGGCCTTGAACCTGACTCTAATCCAACCACAAAGTTGAACTTCGACTCAAACCAATGACCCTCATCATTCCAGAGGAGGCCTTTATCCACAACTTGAGGTAGCCTTATCAATATGGGGCATCAGCTGGACAACCTTACGCAATGTCAAAGAAAGGTTGCATTCATGCATTTTTACTATGTACATATCATATTTGCACATGTAAATCTTGTTTTGTAGGAAAATCCAACAATCCTTGCAACATGGCCAGGGGAAAATTCCTAAATTCCAAGATCTATGAACCAACCTGGACTTATTACGGTCTACATCTTTCATGGACTTATTACGGTCCGCATCTTTCCTGGACTTATTATAGTCCGCATCTTTCCTAGACTTATTACGGTCTGTATCTTTCATGGACCTATTACGGTCCTCATCTTTCTTGGGACTTATTATGGTCCGCATTTTTCCTGAACCTATTATGGTCTGCATCTTTCCTGGACCTAATACTGTCCGCATCTTTCATGGACTTATTACAGTCCACATCTTTCATGGACTTATCATGGTCCACATCTTTCATGAACTTATTACGGTCCGCATTTTAATGGACTTATTACAGTCTACATCTTTCATGGATTTATCATGGTCCACATCTTTCATGGACTTATTACGGTCCCCATCTTTCATGGACTTATTACAGTCCCCATCTATTATGGACCTATTACGGTCCGCATCTTTCTTGGACTTATTACAGTTTGTGCCTTTCATGGACCTATTACAATCCGTACATTTCATAGACCTATTACGATCTGCATTTTTTCATGGATCTATTACGGTCTGCATCTTTCCTGGACCTATTACGGTCTGCATCTTTCATGGACTTATTACAGTCCACATCTCTCATGGACTTATTATGGTCCACATCTTTCATGGACTTATTACTATGCCCATCTTTCATGGACTTAATACAGTCCCCATCTTTCATGGACCCATTACGATTCCCATCTTTCATGGACTTATTACAATCCGCACTTTCATGGACCTATTATGGTCCGCATCTTTTATGGACCTATTACGGTCCACATCTTTCTTGGACTTATTACAGTCCGTGCCTTTCATGGACCTATTACAGTCTGTACCTTTCATGGACCTATTACGGTTAGCATTTTTTCCTGGACTTATTACAGTCCACATCTTTCATGAACTTATTATGGTCCACATCTTTCATGGACTTATTACTGTCCCCATCTTTCATGGACTTATTACAGTCCCCATCTTTCATGGACCCATTACGGTCCCCATCTTTCATGGACTTATTACAATCCGCACTTTCATGGACCTATTATGGTCCGCATCTTTAATGGACCTATTGCGGTCCGCATCTTTCAATGGACCTATTACGATCCGTATATTTCATGGACCTATTACGGTCCGCATCTTTCATGGACCTATTATGGTTCACATCGTTCCGACTCATTATAGGCAATGGACCTATTACGGTCCGCATTTTTCATGGACCTATTACGGTCCACATCTTTCCAACTCATTATAGTCAATGGACCTATTACGGTTTCCATTTTTCATAGACCTATTAAGGTCCACATCTTTCCAACTTATTATTGTCAATGGACCTATTACGGTCCGCATTTTTCATGGACCTATTACGGTCTACATCTTTCTGACTTATTACAGTCAATGGACCTATCACGGTCGACACCTTTCCTGACTTACCATGGTCAACGGACCTATTATGGTCCACATTTTCCTAACTTATTACAGTCAATGGACCTATTACGGTCCACATTTTCATGACTTATCACAATCAAAGGACCTATTAGGGTCCACATTTTCCCGACTTATCACAGTCAAAGAACCTATTACGGTCCATGTTTTCCTGACTTACCACAATCAATGGACCTATTACAGTTCACATCTTTCTTGACTTATCACAGTCAACGAACTTATTACGATCCTCATTCTCTGACTTATTACAATCAATGGACCTATTATGGTCCACATCTTTTCTAACTTATTATAGTCAATGGACTTTCTATAGTCCATTATCCTTTCAAACCTTTCCTTACCAATAGCGACAGGAGGAAAGTCGAAAACAATGGGAAAACTATTGTTAAATAGGCCGCCTTCAAGCTACATTACAACATCACAAAAGCCTCCCAAAACAACGGAGCGGTCATCGGGACATCCTCGAAAATTTCAAACTCAAATTTCCACATTTATCATGGGGGTGAAAGAAAATTTCTCAGAACCCTGATGTTTTAATTCTTGATTGAAGGGGAAAAAACTTTTACTTTCGGCAATCTCAATCAAAGAATTAAAACACATGTCACCAATATCTACTAATAAAATTTCTCATTCTTGCAGGTACCCCTTCAACCCACAAGACTCACAACATTCAACATATCATCAAAAGGCATGGAGCACACGGTTTTCATCCTTTCCCCTGCAGTTCTAAGGGTCACAATCAACCCAGAGGTCAACTCACAAGGGGCATACAATTCAAACAGCAATGGTTAACCATCCCACAGTGGATTTCGATGAAGACTTGCCATAGTCAACACATCAACAAAGGCATGGAGTGAATGGCTTTCATCCTTTCCCTAGCAGTTTTGAGGGTTACAGTTAACCTAGAAGTCAACTCACAAGGGGCATCCAATTCAAACCGCAATGTTCAACCATCCCACAAAGAATTTCAATGAAGATTTACTACTATCAATGTATCATCAAAGGCATGGAACACCCAACTTTCATCCTTTCCCCAGCAGTACCAGGGTCACATTCAACCTACGATCAACTCACAAGGGGCATCCATCACAGGACTTTCTACAATCCACATTCCTTTTCATACCCTTTACAATCAATGAACTTTTTACAGTTACAACTCTCTAACTTTTTACAGTCAACAAACATTCTACAATCCTCTTTCCTGCTGACTTTCTACAGTTCATAAATTTCTGACTTTTTACAGTCAACGAACTTTCTACAGTTTGTAATCTTCTGACTTTCTACAGTTAAATTAACTTTCTATAGTTCACATCTTGTCCCATCCTTTTACGGTCAATGGACTTCCTACGATCCACGTCGTTAGTAGGCTTATCACAGCCTGCACACATGGGTCCTCAACCAAAAGAACGGAGATACACGTTCAATGTTCTCTCCCCAACAGTTCCAACGGTATCAACCAACCGAAGGTCAACCTTCAAGGGGCAATCATTGCCAATCGGGCAATTCACAAGGGGTATCAAGAGACTGATCCCTGAAAGATAACATCGTACTAAGATAAAAGCTTCCAGCCATCATCCCCAAAGAGTGCCAACCGCTACTAGGCATGTATTATCTCTAAACCTCGCTACTCTTTCAATCATGGGACATTACTGATCTCACATCAGTAGTGATCCCATGAGGGGTAGCCTGTGAGCAAGGAATTTTTAGTCCCCACTCATGAGTTCAATGATGAAGCTGTAATATATTTTCCTTTGCTAGTCTTCTGCTTTGACAGGGTCTTGAAGGTCCTCGGGAGAAGCATTCCTTGTTTCTTACGAACCTTAGATATCTTTTCAACCACCGCATCAGTAACTAAGCCCGATTTAAACAAAAATCAGACCGAAAATCACAATCATCGGTGTAACTAATATCGGTACCAATGCCATAACATCAGTACTGATGTTAAACATCAGTACCAATATCATAACATCGGTATCAATGTCCCAATATCGATACCGATGTCACAATATCAGTACCGATATCATGACATCGGTATCGATATTAGTGACATTGGTACCGATGTCGCTAAATTCTAGTGATATCAGTACCGATTTGGCATTGATAACATCAGTAGAATGATTGCAAAATTCCTCAAAAATTAATGAATAAATTTTCAATAATTGATTTCCAGTCACTTTCACACTGTTGAAGTGGCTAGAAATGTCCCTCCACAATGTTGGATGGGACATTAGTGGAGGAAAGTGGGAAGAAAATGCCAAAATGGCTTTTTGACTTTGGATTGAAGGGAGCTCTATCAAAAAAAGGGGGGACAATCAGCAAAAGGGAGGAGAAACGAGAAGAAACTCAGAGAGTTCAAGGAAGAGAGAACTTAGTTTTCTTTTTTTGAGAAAACCAAAACAAAAACACAAAGGAATTTTTACTAAAATTTCAAAAGGATTGGTTTTATTATTTTGAAAATTGTAAAACTCAGAGGAAGAAGGATTACTAACTCCTCTCTTCCTCCTTTTTATGAATCACATCCTGGAAGTTCTACCTTCGTTCGAAGAGTATACCTCTACTCTTCATTTTCATCACAAACCGTAAACCGGATCAAAGAAATGAGGAGAGCTTCCTGGAGGACCTCATGGACCTTGAAGATGTGGATTAATGACTATGGGGTAAGCCTCTGAGTTCCTAGAGTTTGTGCTACGTTTATGTGTCTTTATTTTTGAAGTTTCGTTTTGTTTTCGGATATTTCCATTTTTGCGCACCAATCTGTTTTCTATAATTTATAGCATGATTTCAAAAAATTTTATGTATTTTATTTACATAAGCATATTTTACACATCTTGAGCTTTCTATAATGATAAAGATTATCTAAATTAGTTAAGTAAAGAGAAAGTTATGATCATTAGAATTTTCAGATTTTTCTGTTGCGGATTCTGCTGTTTATGTGTTTTCTACAGGTCTGGAGATGTAACATCAGTACCAACCTTACCAATGTCAGTACTGAAATTCCAACATTGGTACCAACATTAAGAACATCGGTACCAATGTTTCATTTTCCTAACCCCAGTTTCGCTCCCTTTCGAATCGTTTAAGTCTGAACGACCCGCTGAGACCTTGCTGAACTTGGAAATACATCATTGGGGGTAACAAACCTCTGAATTGTAATTATTTAGGATATATATATATCTGATTTATTAATGTATTAATATGTTAATTAAAGTTCAGAGTAGCAATGAAAGCGCTTCAGACCATTCATATCGATATCGCCCTTCACAGGGAAGTCGATAACGATATGAATGACATCGTTACCATTGTTAACCCAAACCATGGCTATTTTATGCATGCTCGGACTAGATTTAAATTTCTAAATTTTGTTTTATGTCACCCCCATGAAGGGAATAAAAATGTATTCCCAGATAACAGTCCTCACTACTTTGCCATGCGGTCATTTTCACCAATAAAATCGACCAACATACGTGTAAATAAAAATGAACCATTTTTATCCAAAATAACAACTTTAAACGATCGATGTTTTAATTAGGTCACATGGGCCTTACCAAAATTAAATCGAACATATGTGCGATACCTCGTACTAACCTTTATGGATGCAGGTTAGATGTACGCCTAGGTTTTATTTTCCTTCCGGTATTGTATATATATTTTTACGAAAATTGTAATTCATAAATTAGGAAGCGGTTGCATCCCCTGAGGTTATGTAACCTTTAATCTTTACTTTTTCGTGTTTACTTATAGCATTTACTTAATGCTTGATGAATTATCATTTTCTGCATGTGCGTTAAATCATGCATTTCAACCTAAAAAATACTTAAGTACGAATATGCATAAGTAAGAAATACATTTTTCTGTTGATGTAATTTAATGTGATCCAATAAGAAATAAACAACTTATCCCGGACCTGAATCTATGTGTCTTGGTGGGCCATCGCCCGGACGTTAAGCCTCACAGGACTCTAATTCCTGGAAAGAGCTAATCTAGGTGGTAACTCCACACTAAGAGAAGGTGGATTCAGATTCAAACAGATCTAAATAACATTTTTCACCCTTTCTTTCGAAAACTTTTTCCCGGGTCCCCGACCCCGTGCAATCCCATTTCCAAACACCCCAGTAGACCACGCCTCTCATCCCGCACGCTCTCGGCCCACTGCTCTGTATCGTCTGCTCACAAATTTCATAAGTGTTAGCGAGAAAATTTTTAAGTGATTCGAATCCTTGTTTCGATCACTAGATTTCTCTATATTCTCAAGCGATTATTGTATAAGTGTACTTGCAAATTAGTTATCAATAAAATTTTTCGTTCTTCAATATTCATTTATTCAATATTTGTAAAGAATAGCATCCTAGCAGAGGTTCTGTACGAGTTATTAAACTTATCAATAGAAAAGTGGCGAACAACACATTACGAGATCGATGACTAATCCAGACTTTCCTCAAACCAGATCCAAGATTTGAACTCGAATCTAATTCAACGAACCCATGGTCGTTGCTTTGAGGGAGTCATCCATGGAATCCCTAACAAGACAAACCCTAGGGACAACCATGCACCAGCACAAGAGAAGGTTCTTCAATGAACGAGACCCACGACACCTACGATAGATGATAATCAAGTTATATGCGTTGGAGTTAATTTTACGAGTAGTTGCAGGGTTAACAATATCCTGTATAATCTCTAGATCTGTGATATAACGCTGTTTAGTGAGCCAACATTTTTGGAATGGTAACTTGCTAAATATGGCTATGTAAGAGCGACCCATACTAAGCATAGTATTTAAGTTGTCCAGGTTTATATAATTATCTTAATTCATTTGCGCTAGGTTTAGAAAAGTCATTTCATGTGTTTCTCTACAGCGAATAATTGAACATCTGGGTATTTAGAACCGAGTCTGTTAGAGTAGTTTAGTGAATCGTAACATCTTTGTTGAACTTACATGCTTTCTCTTCTATCCTTATTTCGAAGGGAAAATCTATATATTTAGGTTCTCTAATCTTTCATACCTATATTTACTCATTTTTTATTCTAATTCTTCTTTTCTAACCTTTACTTTATTATATTTTAATTTCTTTATTTTATCTTCCTTGTTGATCTTTAGAACTAGTCCTTCCCTGTGGGATAGATATCTTTTAAAACTACATTGCAACTGTGTACTTGCAGTTATCGTCTTTTTTCTATTTGATAAGAGGTACTGACAACACCTATATTTTTCATGAAAAAGTTTTTAGCACCATTGATATATAGCCGAATCTTGTGAACAAACTATTAAACTTATCAGTAGAAAAGTGGCAAACAAGTTTTTGGCACCGTCGCCGGGGAAGGCATTGCGTTCTAGAAATCGAATTTTCCGGGGAAGGTAAATACTTTCTAAAAATCATTTATTTGTTTTATTTTCTTTTACCGTACAATTTTCTAAATTTTATTCTAGATATGAAAAGATTATGAAATAATCATCTTGGAGGTGATACATCATAATATTTCATCTTCATTCTTGATAAATGGAAGATTTTCTTCCATTTTTCCTTTTCACGTTCACGACTATCTATCACACTCGTGAATTTCCCTCCAAAAAAATTGAATAAAAATGAAAAATCGAAGAATTTGAAAATTTTTCTTGATATGTTTGTAAATTATACATTATCTATTCTTATACTTTACTAACATTTGTCCAAGGTTATTGTGAGTGTTAGGTATTACAAGTTTGATATTAGTGCAAAACTTGAGCTTGTGTTGAATTTGAGCGTTACTAGCACAACATTTATTAATTTGGCAAGGATGAGTGGTGAGTGACATTTGACAGTAACATTCCAAGTAAGTTTCGATTTATATTTTGATGCAACATGAATTAGTATAAGTTATATGGTTTTAGTTTAATGCTTCTGATAAGTTTAAATGGAGTAATATCTAATGGTATTCTTACTATGAGTTTTATATGCAAAATCTCAAATAAGTCCTATAAGTATTAAGTGTGTTTAAAGTGTTAGGAAACTATAGCCATAATACTTTGAAATTGATCAATAAAGGATGAGGGTATTAAGAGTGAAAAATCAAAAGAAAGAGAGGATAACCAATGAGTTATGCAAATGGTGGGGAATGGTATGGAGCAGAAACTACAACCATTCATTGATTGAAAAAGGAAAAGAAAGCATAGCACAAAAAACGGGTGCAAAGTACAAAGTACTTCAAAAACATATGCTTAAAAGAAAAAAAATGAGACAGTGGTATGGAGCATAAAATGCAACCATTGAAAAAAGGGGAGAGTGGTATGGAGCATAAAATGCAACCACTGAGAGTGTTTTAGCATCCTAGGTTACCTGAAAATGCCTTGAGAGAATTAATCAAAGTGTTCTTTCTATATCCTCTATACGTTATACTATGCTTAAGAGAAGGTAATATTCGAGTATGCATATAACGCTTGTATGAAGATGCGATTCGGTTGACTCTCCATTAAGAACAAAGGTATGCAACTAAGCTATATAAATTGCACATTACTAATTTGTGGGAAATTTCAAAATCTACTTGAAATCTTTTGCAATGTGGAATGTGGTACTCATTGCAATAGTCTTTCGCCAAATAAGGTACGAACTTGTTTACCAATTTATACACTTTTGTTGAATTTACCTTGGCGATAAGGCAAAAGTTAAGTGTGGGGGTATGATAAGTGTATAATTACACTTATTATCATATTAATTTTACACACTAAACAATATAGTTTAAGTAATTTTTATACTTCATATAAAAGATTTCACATGGTATGTAGTTATTTTTCATGCAAATGCAAATACTAGGTAAATCTTGGGAGTAAAATGATCTAAAGTGGAATTCTATGAAAAAAGAGTGAAAAAGGTGCAAAAAGATGCTTGGAACTCAAAGATTGGGCTTAGGATCGAAGCTGTCAAAGATTGGTGAAGTTGTAAGGAGAATTCTGAAGAAAAAGCATTTCATGGTCGTGACTTGTTCTTCTTCAAAATAAAAGTTTGCCAATCAAAGATTCACGGTCATGACATGTATATCGCGATTGCGACATGGACGTTTTTCTGGGTTTATCTTCTTAAAAACCAACTGCCAGATAAGCATGATCAACCACAATCAACAGCCATTAAATACCAACGAAAAAACACTTATCTGAAGTTAATCAATTATGAAAAGGTGCTTATCCAGTATGGATTAAATCAAAGCTTCTCAACCAAGCACAATGAACAGATGCAATCTTTCACCAATGAACACAACCCTTCATTTGGATAGACGCAACCCTTCGAACTCTATAAATAGGGCTCCAAACTTCACAAATTTCATGCATCATAGTGTGGGTAACCAGAGAGGTAAAATATTAGAGTGCATGAGAGAAATAAAGTGTGTGTATAGATAGAGAGTTCGCTACGTTCATAAGTGTTAGCGAGAAAATGTTCAAGTGAATCGAATCCTTGTTTCGATCACTAGATTTCTCTATATTCTCAAGCGATTATTGTATAAGTTTACTTGCAAATCACTTATCAATAAAAGTTTTCGTTCTTCAATATTCTTTTATTCGATATTCACAAATAATAGCATCCTAGCAAAGGTTTTGTAAAGGCCGAGACCAAATTCAAAGCAGATACAGGAATTGTGGGAATTGATAACTCCCATTAAAGAGTGGATACGGTTTGATCAACTTTAGTTTTCACTTGCATACCTTACAACTTAGCTTTGCTTTCTACTTATACTTTCTATTTTGAAGTTTATGATATGTCTATGTGTCATAATGCGTATTTCATGTTAAGTCTTTTATGATAATCAAGTTATATGCATTGGAGTTAACTTTAAGAGTAGTTTCGGGGTTAATAATATCCTGTATAATCACTAGATCTGTGATATAATGCTATTTAGTAAGCCAACATTTTTAGATTGGTAACTTGCTAAATATGGCTATGTGAGAGCGACCCCGTACTAAGCATAGTATTGCAGTTGTCCAGGTTTATATAATTGTCTTAATTCGTTTGTGCTAGGTTTAGAAAAGTCATTTCATGTGTTGCTCTGCAGTGAATAATTGAACATCTGGGTATTTAGAACCGAGTCCGTTAGATTAGTTTAGTGAATCGTAACATCTTTATTGAACTTGTATGCTTTCTCTTCTATCCTTATTTCGTAGGGAAAATCTATATATTTAGGTTCTCTAATCTTTCATACCTATATTTACTCATTTTTCATTCTAATTCTTCTTTCCTAACCTTTACTTTATTATATTTTATTTTCTTTATTTTATCTTCCTTGTCGATCTTTAGAACTAGTCCTTCCCTGTGGCATCAATATCTTTTAAAACTACATTGAAACTGTATACTTGCAGTTATCATCATTTTTCTATTTGATAAGAGGTACTGACAACACCTATATTTTTCATGAACAAGTTTTTGGTACCATTGATATATAGCCGAATCTTGTGAACAAACTATTAAACTTATTAGTAGAAAAGTGGCGAACAGACAGCAAGTTCTACAAAGGAATTATTGGGTCTCTTCTTTATCTCATAGCTAGTACGCTAGACATTCAGTATGATGCGTGCTATTATGCTCATTATCAAGCTGATCCTAGAGAATCTCATTTAGCCACTATGAATAAAATGCTCACATACTTTCAAAGCTCAATTGAAGAAGGTTTATGGTATCCCAACAGCTTAGATTTCACTCTTAGGGGATTCACAGATGCTGATAATGGTAGAGACAAGCTCGATAGGAAAAGTACAACAAGAGGATGTCATTTCCTTGGAGAGTGTCTTGTCTCATGGAATAGTAAGAAGCAAACTACTGTTGCACTAAGTATAGCTAAAGTTGAGTATATGGTAGCAGGAAGTTGTGTAGCACAACTGCTATGGATTAAGCAACAACTGGAAGATTATGGTATAAATTCAAATTGTCTCAAAGTTACATGTGATAATAAGAGTGCAATTGACCTATCTAAAAATCCAGTTCAGCATGGTAGGATGAAGCATGCCAACATTAGACATCACTTCATTGGGGATCATGTGATACGAGGAGATGTCAAGTTGGAGTATGTTCCTTAAGAGGAACAATGCGCTAACATTTTCACCAAGCCATTGCCAAAGGAGCAATTTTGTGTTTTGAGGTAGTTAATTAGTATGGCAAATCCACATTGAACAAAAAGAAGAAGGAAGTTGAAATTCTCAAAATTTTGGCTAAGTGTTGGAGATCAAGCCTTGAGAAAACCCGCGAATAACACTGTTAGTATTTTAAAGTAACAGCTTGTGGAACAGCTTCGTAGTTAAAATTCGAGCTCTACGTTTTCAAAAAGATGTTCTTTTGAAGAGGAACCATTTCTATCATAACTCACCATTTTATTGAGGAAGTTAATCTTATACTCATCTCAGCATTCATTCTCATCTTGAGCTTTGGTAGTGCCACATGCCCCTGAGAGTTGCAATCGTCTATATAAGTTAAACAATTGAAGAGAGAAGGTTACTTGCTTTCTACGAATTCGAAATTCAAAGCATTTGAACCCTAATTTCTCTTCTCTTTCAATCCTTTTCAATACTCTCAAATGGTGATTACCAGAACCACCTTCAGACTCAAGAGCACCACTTCATTAAATATTGTATTGAATGTTAAAGGAAAAACTGAAAAATTGACTCTGTAAGAAGGAACCCTTTTAATCAAGGTGGAATGAGCTAATAATCTAGAGTTTGGTTCCATTTATGAAGTTGACTATGAAGGGTTGCTACAAAACAAAACCATGCACAAGATCTTGAATCAGCAACATCTAAGTTTCTTCCTAAATATGGAAGGTCCTGCTATCACATAATTCATCGGAGCCTTCTGCTCAAACCTCTACACCATCCAAGGGTGTTTTGATGATGGATTTCTAAGGCAAATCCACTCTCTTATGTGTGAGATTGATAGGGAACATCCTCAACATGCCTAACAAAGGCACTCAGCTCTGCAAAACTGATGACGAAGATGTCGTAATCATTCCTAAAGATTGGATGTATCATGGGAGATAGCATCAAGCGAAATGAGTTGGACCGCGAGAATGTGCCACGAGCTGGTGGTGAAATTGCTGCTACCAAAAACTAGGTTTGTGACTAGCTGCACCTACTTTGAGAGGTGTGTGGTCTACCGTATGGTAGAGGGTAAGAAGATGAACTGGCCAATGGTGATTCTTCACTATTTGACCAAGCTGACTATTGTCTATCACTATGGTTAGCTCTGCTCACAAGTTTTCGACTCTAATAACTCCTAGGATTTTTTATTTAATAATGAAGCCAAAAACCTTGTCTCCCACTTTCCTACTTAAAAGATATAAGTTCAAAATATGAAAAGGTGTTTTCAGTACCGCTTACCTAAATAGAAAGATGGTGACCACTGCAAGTATACAGTTACAATGTAGTTTTAAAAGATGTCGATCCCACAGGGAAGGACTAGCTCTAAAGATCAACAAGAAAAATGGAATAAAGAAAATAAAATTGATTTGATATTTTGGACAGGAGGGTTAGAATGAAGAATGAGTAAATATAGATATGAAAGATTAGAGAATCTAAATATGTAGATTTTTCCTACGAAATAAGGATAGTAGAGAAAACAGGCAAGTTCAACAAAGATGTTACGATTCACTCAACTAATCTAACAGACTCGGTTCAAAATACCCAAATGTTCAATTATTCAATGCAGAGAAACACATGAAATAACTTTTCTAAACCTAGCGCAAATGAATTAAGACAATTATATAAATCTGGACAACGTCAATATTATGCTTAGTAAGGGTCGCTCTCATATAACAACATTTAGCAAGTTACCATTCCAAAAATGATGGCTCACTAAATAACGTTATATCACAGATCCAGTGATTATACACGATATTGTTAACCCCGAAACTACTCTTAAAATTAACTCCAACGCATATAACTTGATTAACATAAAAGACTTAACATGAAATACGCATTATAACACATAGACATATCATAAACTTCGAAATAGAAAGTATAAGCAGAAAGCAAAGCAAAGTTGTAAGGTATGCAAGTGAAAGCTAAAGTTGATCAAACTGTATACACTCTTTAATGGGAATCGTGAATTCCTGCAATTCCTGCGTCTGCTTCGAATTCGGTCTCGGCCCCGTACAGAACCTCTGCTAGGATGCTATTCTTTGCGAATATCGAACATACGAATATTGATGAACAAAAACTTTTATTGATAAGTGATTTGCAAGTACACTTATATATCAATCGCTCGAGAATATAGAGAAAT
The DNA here is from genome assembly GCA_949673415.1 of Euphorbia schlechtendalii. Lineage (NCBI taxonomy): Eukaryota > Viridiplantae > Streptophyta > Magnoliopsida > Malpighiales > Euphorbiaceae > Euphorbia > Euphorbia schlechtendalii. The sequence goes on along the minus strand of CATIWQ010171359.1, from coordinate 23,899 downwards.
CTAGTGATTGAAACAAGGATTCGAATCACTTAAACATTTTCTCACTAACACTTATGAACATACTGAATTCTCTATCCATACACACACTATATCTCTCTCATGCACTCTAATATTTTCCCCTCTGTATCACTGCACTTTGATCCACGAAATTGTAAGGTTTGGAGCCCTATTTATAGAGTTTGAAGGGTTGCGTCTATCCAAACGAAGAGTTGTGTCCATTGGTGAAAGATTGCATCACTTCATTGTGATCGGTTGAGAAGCTTCAATCTAATCCACAATGGATAGGCACCTTTTCATGATTGGTTGACTTCTGATAAGTGTCTTTTCGTTGATAGTTGATGACGGTTGATCATGCTTATCTGGCGGTTGGTAGTTAAGAAGATAAAACTAGAAAACCGACCAAGTCGCGACCGTGAATCTTTGATTGGCAGATTTCTGTTCTGAAGAAGAACAAGTCGCGACCGCGAATGATTGTGGCGACCATGAATTGCATTTTTCTTCAGAATTCTCCTTGCAACTTCACCGATCTTTAACAGCTTCGATCCTAAGCCAAATGTTTAAGTTCGATGCATCTTTTTGTATCTTTTTCACTCGTTTTTCATAAGATTCCACTTTTGATCATTTTATTCCCAAGATTTACCTAGGATCTGCATTTACATAAAAAACTACATACCACGTGAAATCTTTTATATGAAGTATAAAAATGACTTAAAATATAGTGTTTAGTATGTAAAATTAATATGATAATAAGTGTAATTATACACTTATCAGGCATAATCATAATCCACAATCTAGCAATCTAGCTTTGCTAATAAGTACATTAATGGCATACTATCCTTTTTTGATGCTGCAATATTACAAACTGATAATAACAAAGATGCCTCGTAGTTATTGATAACAATATAATGATATTAAAAAAATAACATTGCATATTATGGGAGGGAGAAATACAAGTCAATTCACAAAATTTTCATGTACAAGAAAAGCAACACAGACAGCAATAGTTGCTTTTTCTGCAGTAGATCATTATCTCAAAATCATTACAAAATCCTACAAGCTAATACAAATTCAATCAATTGCTTCAAACATTCTTGAAGCTATGAACTTCAGATTATGCTAAGATTGCTCTAGTAACAGGCTAAAGCATAATTAGACAATTGTACTTCAGTTACGGTCATTTGCAATCACCAGCAGCCAAAACTCATACACATCAAATTATAATCACTTTCCAGTTTCACATCCCCTTTATACTAAGTATAATCTTACGATCCTGGAAGTAAATGCATTCAGTCAGGTTTCCATGTAGAGAGCGCGTTAACAATCCGACCTTTCCAGCCTTGAAGCAACCACTGGCTATCTTCATTGATAATGAAATCCTTGTGATATAACTCTTTCACTTTCCCCTTTGCTTCTGCTAGAATCTCCTGATTCAATGGAAGCTGCCTAAATCCAGCCCTACAAATCCTAGCTTGCCACTGCTTATATGTCTCTGGCCCCTCTATTCTCTCGGCGCCTTCACAAGCAATCACATTCATCGCCTCCCACCTGAAAATCTCTCTCTCAATCAGCCACCTCTCGGGAATTTCCCGAGGGACGTTGGTTTCCAGCATGTCGAACAAAGTTGAGTAGTGAAAGAGCGCCTCTCGAAACCGGGTGATGAAAAACGGAGCGTTGTACGATCCGTTCACTACTGCCGTGATGAAAACATCAGGGTTCATCTTCCTTATCAGATTAAGAACCGCGTTTCTTGGACAATCGATGACCACTGTCTCGTCAAGTAAGTTCCTCAACCGATACAGACAGTTCAAAACAAGAACCTCGTTTTCGTTGATTTTCAGATCCTTGATTTGGATGGTGTCCCACTTTTGTGCTATGGCGTTGTATTCAAACGGGACATTGAAGGTTTTCGTGTAGTTCGATAGGCGACGCCCAGTCTCCTCAACCCCTTTCTGCTGGCCGAAAACCGGGATGAGGAAAATCAATCCCAGTAATGCGAAGCTTCGGAGGTCCGTTAGGCCTGGATGAGAGACGCTGGATAAAGCAAGGCCATTGAAATCCATAGAGAATACCGAAATCAACGATATGGAGTGTTTTTGCAGTATCAGCCACATTCATAATCGTTTTACTGGAGAAGAAATTCGTAAGCTTCCTAAAAGGGCAGGCTGCTAAGAAGAGATGGTGAGCTTTCAAGACATCAGCAGCTGAAGTCGGCTTAGTTATAGAAGCTTTGTAAATCTGAGTTCCCGAGCCAGCCATACGTGCTTCAAGACCATCAGCGAAAATCTGAGCCATTCTTTGCATCCCATCACCTGAAGAAGAACCATTCTGTCTGATTTGCTTTAACAAACCAGTTGCACTCCTTCGATCATCGGCTGCGACAGCTTGTGCACAAAGGGTTAAAAGCATTCTTAAATCCACCACGTTGTTCCTCTTTCGCCCTTGCTTCTTTACCCTACCTTTTCTGCAGTTTAATCCTTTTGCCTGCCCATTCTGCAGCATATCCTTGCTTTTCTCGTTCTGCAAAGCAACACGAAGTGCTGACTCGCTTTGATTACAATTGAGCAGTACTGTATCGAAACATTTTGAACTCACATTCGATTCAACATGAACCAGAAAATGCTTGTTACTCCTTCCACCATCCATGGCATTTAAATCCCTAGGCTGGGGATTCTTCTTGCCCCTTGGCTCATCTGGAACATACAAATCGGTAAACAGACCACCATTTGGAAGAAACTTACTCGCTTCCTCAAACCCTTTCCTAAACTGCATAATAGATTCGCTATCGATAAATATCTCCGAACTATTATTCATTGGAGAGCCTACAACGCTATCGAAAATAGAGCCTGAACTATTCCCACAGCTATAAGATGACTGTGAAGTACATGTTGAGGACTTGTACTCATTTCGGTTGCCACTACTTGTTGAACTACTAGTACAATTACTGTAATTTTCATTCGCCCTTTTCTGGTTCTGACCTAAATGAAGCCCTGAATTATTGTTAAGTGAAGGAGGATACTTCTCCCCGATAAGGTCATACAAAGATTTTTCAGCAGCTTGAAGTGCAGCAGAACATTCTTGATACATGCATGTCTTCTCTTCTATGTCTTCTTCCATGAGCATCTCACTTATATACTTGAGGGTTACATCACTAAAATCAAGATCCTCGTGTGAATATTCTCCTTCTTGGACCAAAGTCAAAGGCAATGCTGAACTACTAGTACTAGGGGTTGACTTAGGAGGCAAATGAAGAACATCGGCACTATTGTGAATGACAATGTTGTTATTCAAATCTAACCCAGTTATATGACTCTGGTCTGATAAAACAGGCAGGATCTCATTGTTGAGTTTCAAACTACTCACAGAACCACACAATCCTCCTACAGGATTATCCATATTGACCATCTATATCCCCAAAGACAGATATTGTAACGAAAATCCAGAAAAAAAACAAGAACTCTTAAAATTCCACAAAATTCAACCTCAAAATAGTATATCAGAGAAGGCCAAAACGTGCAACATCAACATATTATACGTATTTCGCTGAATCAGAGTTTCCTTGTTGAGTACTAGTTCTCAACACGCATCAACGGTCAACGTCAACCAAAGTAGAGAATTCTCAAACCTAAAAGTAGCAAAAGAAAGCCGAGGAAGGGGAAAATGAGAATATCCCAAAATGGTTATGAAAAAATAGTAAATGACATGAACAATTGAAATAAAATGTAAACACAAAAAATTAATTCGATCATTGATGCATAAATACCGACCACAGCATGGAACAGTGCAGCGCTAGACACAACAATCAAAAAGTGGAAAAGCAAAATTAAGAACAAAAAATAAAATAAAAGGAGAGACTTTTTCAATGGAAAAATACAGCTGTTCATGCGATGAAAATGAATGAATGAATAGCAGTAGATGGTGAAGAGAAGTACCTCAACTAGCCATAGAAACGGAGAGATGTGAAGAGCGGCAGAGCCAGATAACAAGAGATTTCTTTTGTACTACTACAGAATATTATTACCAAACAGAAAAACAAAAAAGCGTTTTTCCTTTTTCTGAATGGGTGAATCCAACGGTAATGATTGATTTCTATGCCTGTCAATCCGAAATCTGAGCCGTCTAATCCACCCTTTACCTTGTCTGCCAATTGTACTTTTAACTTTTCGCTTTTTTTTACTTTCTTTTTATATTAAATTCCTCCAACAATAATTTATTGTTAATATCATTAACTAATGTCAATGTAAAAAACTTTTCAGTTTATGTTTTTGAAGCTGCAGATTATTTAAAAAAAATACTGAAATAAATTAGTAACAATCGTAAGAGTATTTCAATATTTTTAATAAATTTATACGATGATTTATTATTATCGTATTTTTTATAAAGATTGATTAAATTTTACATCTTTAATTCTATGGTTGTAAATAGATTTGATAGTTGGGCAGCTAAGGTTGGGTTTATGATTAAAAACAGCAACTCAAGTTTAAACAAAGTTATACTTTAGAACTTCGGGTCTGAACCGGATTTATGAGATCATTCCCAAGTTCATGAATATTTTTTTATTTTAAAATTTTATTTTACTAAATGAAAAATTAACAAATTATACTTATCTTTAAAAAAGGAAAATATACATATCAAATTTTTTCATATAATTGCATTATTTATTTGAAGTCTATAATATTTAGTTTAGTTTATGGTAGTTAAATATAAAACTTTAATAGGATAATATATAAAAATATTAAATAGTTATTAAAAATAACATATAAATATAATAATTTTATTAGTCGAACTGAGCTTGGCCCTAGCTTAGGCATGTACATAAAGAAGCAGGTTCAGGATCGAGCTGGGCTTAGTAAATTCATGAGTTTCCAAGCCCGGTCCATGAAAGTACGCTCGGCAAGGTTCATTGCGCCCCTGACCCAATGAACATGTCTAGTTGTAAAGGATACATATAAAATTGATAACAATATAAAAATTTAGGATTGAAAGTGGGAATTGCTAGGACAATGTATTGAAAAAAAAATTATCAAACTGAAATGATTTCATTTCGATACACAGAAAAAATTAATACAAAACACATAATTAGTGAAAATAATAAAATAGTTCAATAACTTAATCAAATATTGCTAAGCGTGTGCCAACCACCAAATAAAGCCGCCTCAAGATAGCAAAGAAAACCAAGTCTAACATTATCTTGGCAAAAGGATAAGGTCAAGCGGATATTAAGCCAAATCGCTTTGTCCGCCTAGGAGGATTCGGTTAGTTAAGGAATAGAATCCAACCGAGATTCTAATTCCTTAAGCTTTATCCGCAATAAAGGCAGTTTGTCCTAATTAAGATTCTCTTTATACAGGAAAAAACTTTATCTTATTGTGGAGACAAATATCTATTTAGGCAAGAGTTATATTTGGGATATAACTCCCTCTCCTAACCAAATTAGGAGTGAATCAAAGTCTATAAAAGGCTCTCTTGAGTCACCATTCAAAGGTACGTTATTCTTAACACTCAAACTCATTGCCTCCTCTCTTAAATCCTATCTAACTTAACCATCGGAGAGGCTACGCCGGTCAATCGTCTAGTTGATGTGTCGACTCGAGGTGGCATGATCGCATATGCGTCATCACCTTTCACCTTTTGGGTTGACTCGTCTCTACTAGGGAGCTCTTCTTGTTGATGTGTCATCTCGGGATGGAATGATCGCATAGGCATCATCACCCTTCATCTTTTGGGTTGACTCATCTCTACTCAGGAGCTCGTCTTAGTGGATGTGTCAACTCAGGGTTGAATGATAGCGTAGGCATTATCACCCTTTGTCTTTTAGGTTGACTCGTCTTTTGGGTTCACCTTTTGGGTTGACTCGAGGTAGAATGGTAGTGTAGGCATCACCACCCTTCATCTTTTGGGTTGACTCATCTCTATTGGGGAACTCGTCTTGGTTGACTCAAGGTGAAATAATCGCGTAGGCATCATCACCCTACATCTTTTGTGTTGACTCGTCTCTTAGGGAGCTCTTCTTATTGGGTATGTCGACTCGAGGTGGAATGATTACATAGGCATCATCACCCTTCGTCTTTTGGGTTTTATTCGTCTCTTGTGGAGAGGTCGTCTTGGTGGATGTGTCGACTCGAGGTGGAATAATCCGTAGGCGTCATCAGCCTTCATCATTTGGGTTGACTCATCTTTGCATCATCACCCTTAGTCTTTTGAGTTGACTCGTCTCTGCTAGGGTGCTCGTCTTGGTTGGCTCAAGGTGGAATGATCACGTAGGCATATCCGCCCTTCGTCTTTTGGGTTGACTCGTCTCTACTAAGGAGCTCGTATTGGTTGACCCGAGGCGGAATGATCGCGTAGGCATCATCACCCATCATCTTTTGGTTTGACTCATCTCTGTTGGGGAGCTCTTCTTGGTGGGTGTGTCGACTAGAGGTGGAATGATAGCGTAGGCGTCATCACCCTTCGTCTTTTGGGTTTACTCATCTTTGCTAGAGAGCTCGTCTTGATGGATGTATCGACTCAAGTGGAATGATCGCATATGCGTCATCATCCTTCGTCTTTTGGGTTTACTTGTCTCTGCTGGGGAGCTCATCTTGGTGAGCGTGTCAACTCGAGGTGGAATAATCGTGTAGGCATCATCACCCTTTGTTTCTTAGGTTGACTCATCTCTATTGGGGAGCTTGTCATGGTGGATGTGTCGACTCGGAGTGATATGATCACATAGGCATCATTACCCTTTGTCTTTTGGGTTGAATCGTCTATGTTGGGGAGCTCATCTCGTTAAAGCCCTACCCAAGCCCGAGCCTGTTGAAACCCATTATAGGTCGGGTTTTGGTTTTTATGTTAATACCAGAGCTCGGCTCGATAATAATTATATTTATATTATGTTTGATAATTGTTTTAGATTTTTATAATTTTCAACATGAGTTTTGAAATTAAATACTATAATTCATAGTCCTAAAGAATTCAATTATATGCAATTATGTAAAAAACTTTTCATAAAAAATGTAATACCTCGTAAGCCTAGTCAAAGTCAAAGCTCGAAATTTTAAAATATGAACCGGATTGGACTTAGGTTGATGCTTTTAATTAAAAGTCCGATCAAGCCCGACCCGAACCCGCTCAATCGTGCCCGACGAATATAATTATAAGTGACCTTTATTCTGTTTCTCTGCCAGTGATCAACGTAGTAGACTTGTGGAGGGATCAACGAAATATCTTGAGAGTAAAGGTATTAAACCTAGCACAATCTTAGTTTTATTTGATTATTTGGTAAACAGAGTGATACCTAGCAAAGACGAATTTCCTTTCGAAATTAAAAATGGTCCTGAGAAGGGAACATTAACTCTGAGAAGGAAGTGTGAAGATGAGATTATGATTGTTTAAGTGAGAGCTGTTGGTCGACATAGAATTTTGGATGAACTGGCGGATTATGAAGCCTATGATTCAGTTAGGGGATTAACATAGAATATGCAGTGGCATGCTCAACATGATATTGATGAATATATGGTGATATTCTATAAGGATGAAGATGTGGAAAATGAAGGGAAGTTGAAGATGTTGGATGTCTTTTTATGACAGTCCGCATCAATTTCGGGGATCAGTATACTATGCGATTAAGCTGAATGTTTTTGCATTCCCCGATACGATTGCTGTTCCTGGGATCATCTTGACGTGAGTATTTTCTTTATACATATAAGTTTAAAATGATTAATTTATTTTTTATACACCTTTTAATTTGTAACCTGTTGCCAGTGAACAGGCGTTTAGAGGTTTGGATACTATTGATCCTTATTTTCAAGATCGAGGGATCCATAAAGGCATGATGAAATTTTGGTAAAGCTTCATTACCCGGCTATCGCCATAATTTGAACACATGCCCAAAGTTTTCGGACAGTTCGATGGGTCACAAGTGAAGGCAGCTAAATTTCAAGCCAGGGAAGGATTATATTGGCCGAAAAATGTGGGAAGATAGCTGAGGAATAATCAGGAACTGATAACAATTTTCACATGCATTTTGTGATGCTAATTTGCCATAAGTTTCTTTTCCTACAGCTGACATTAGGTAGTTTGAGATTAATGTTTTAAAATTCGTATCAGGACTGTGTGTGTGGCTGTGATGTAGTGCAGTACCTATTTTTTTTTATGTTTTAATATAATTTTGGTGTTCAACAATCATTTGTTATAATGAAGATTTTATAACACATGGCTCAAAAACTTTTTGCATGACTCATGGTTTAAACATGTATCGATTGTATAGCACCAAAATTAAAATGAATAACATGTATAATAAAAACATCAAATGAGTACAAAGTTTTTTTTTTAATATCCCATATTCATTTCAAAATAAACATTGAGGTACAACAGAGCAAAAGTTTTTATCCGTTATTTTATTCTAAAAATTTAAAAAAGTAGAATTATTACCTAATCTTTAATTGAAGAAATTAGTAATGAACAGTTCAGATTACTTTTCCAAAATGTTTTCCCAAAAAAATCTATTTTCAAGATTTTTCATGTTATTGTTCCTAAAAGTTCTGGATATAAATAACAAATAATTCTTTGTAAAAAAGTCAAAATCTTTATCCTTTATCAAAATTTATTATTTTATTAAATATATTTTTAAGTAAAACTTTTCTTTGTTTTTTTTTTTAATCAAATAAGCAAAACTTTTCAACATAACAATTTCAATCATAACCTTCGTTGAGTTGGTGTACAAACAAAAAGCTTTGCATTTCTCTCTGAAGCAGAAGCCCATAATAGGGTTAGAGCCAGCAATTCGTGGTTGACATTTATGACATGTTTGAAAACATTTTTTTTATTTTAATTTAATTCAGTTTTATATATAAAATTGTTGAGTATCATGTAACTGAAAGTAATTCTTTTCTTAAATATCTTTCCCAACATCTTCTTAATATTTACTGGCCAAGTCGACATTTACGCCATTTAAAATTTTTTACGTTCTATGGTGTGAGTTATGATTATTTTATTTTTAACAAAATAAACTTTACTTTACCCTTTATCATTATTAAATTAATCATCTCTAAATTCATCTAATAATAATGTGTAAGATAAAAGAAATTTTGTTAACTATTAAATCATTTTAGAAAAACCATCGTCCCAAAATGTTTATATAGTTGACGAACGAACTATTTGAAACAAAATTTTACCATAATCTAACATCATGTGCATGACATGACAACTTGGTTAATCTTTTTTCTGTAAACTGATAATGTGCCATATATGTTTTCAACAAATAGAATATTATCTGTAAATTTACATTTTCTCGTTTAAAAGACGTAATTAATTACAACATATAACTTAGTTAGAATTGAATTGAATTCATTTTATAAACAAGATTTAATTAAATGCATCTTAAAAAGAACTAAAATTATACAAAAATTCTGAAAAAAATATCAATTCACAACAAGATTATAACTATGATGATACGAGGACACTAAAATTATAGTAATGATGAAAATTGTGAAACAAAAATCCAAAGAACTAAAATTATACTATTTTTGGGTCCATTTTTACGGTGCTTATGATTCCAGTAAAGGGCAAGATTTGCATCTTACAATTTATCCACCGATCACCCTGTATAATGTTATATTATATTATTAAAACAATTATTAGAACCCCACAAAAATTAGGAACAATAATATGTAATTTTTTAATTTTGCATCCTATTATCCAACCAATAAAATTGAATTTTTTTTTATGAATAATGGAATTAATTTATTAGATTAGACATATTAAATCCAAACTTGAGACTAATAAAGATTCCACAACCCACATGACAAGACCCGCCAGTCTCCTCTGTACCTGATCTGATCAGATCAGATCCAGATTCCCACTTCCTAATCCCACAAATTTCTGGATATAATATTAAAAAACAAATATTAGAATAAACAAAAAAAAAAAGAACGTGAGGAGGAAAAAGAGAAATAATAAATCTTGAGAGACAAGTAGATTATTCAATGCTAACAGATTACAGATAAAGCGAGAAATAAAATAAGAATAAAAAACACGTAGCACATGAAACAGTTAATCAAAACGAGAATTTTTTAGAGAATACTTGAAGTAGACGAAACCCCTACCCAATTTTAAGCTATCTTTCAATTCAAAGCAAAGCCAACTACTTTTCAAAGAGTTTTGATAAAGTCTTATCTTCAATTCTTCACATGGTATGTATGGTTGACGTCAAAGCCCAAAATGAACTTAGCAACACATTAACATCACCTAAGTTCAATACATTTACATAATAAAAGTAAATTAAAAAACAGAAATATTAGTTCTTTGCATTATTGTATTCAAATTGGGTTATTACAAGGATTGAATAAATGAATTGAGGAAAAAAAAACCCTGTTAAAGCATCCTTTTTTATTCCATGGACAGCATTTACAAATACCAAAACTTCCACACATTGGGAAGTTGGCAATGAATCATGTGAGTGAGTGTGACAAATATTACATAAACTTAAAAAATCAGTTTGTTTTTTGTACAAGATCTTGTTTTCTCTGTTCCCGTCTGTCAATCAACAATTTTCCTTAATATTTTACATCATATCAGATGAATACCTTCCTTCAACTCCACAACCATGCCTGCTTGATTCTTGCTGTGTTGTTTTGCTTGATGTTGCGACCAATAAGCATGGGCTGCCAACACCCGATCCAATAGCTCCTGTGGCACTGGCTCGCCCCTTCTTTGCTGTGGGGTGATCTTCGCTGTGTGAACCAATGTCTTCCATTTATCCTGCCACCCAAAATCACCCTATTTTCAGTTTCTTATCCATCCAATAAAACCCCTAACTCTACGTATTAAGGCTCTGCTCTTTTCAACTTATTCACCGGCTAATTCAGTTCAGTTCAATTCTTATAAGTACCGCATACCTATAAATTTACACCAAAATAAGTATATATCAGTGACGACCTGCATATAAGTTGAAAAGAATAGAGCCTAGCTACTGTAAAAATATGTATGTATGACTGACCTTCAAGTCGACATAAGTTCGATGGTCAGCATTTTCAAAAGATCGCAACTTAACATCACGCCACCTAAAAAGGGACAATTTTAAGCAAAAACAAAAGTATGAATCGAAATGGAAGGACATGTCGTGTGAATGTGATTATTTAGTACCTTCCAGTCCCAAGTTGTTCAACTGCCTCGACTAGTGCTTCTACTTCTGTCACAGAAAAAGGTCTCCTTGTTCGACGCTGCACAAGTTCAGATCGCTTAGCTTTCGGGTTAACAGGAACCACAGCAAGTTGGTCGACACTCACTGGCGGAACTGCAACAACATCTCGAGAATCTGTTTTTTCGGTTAGTTTGTCAGTTGGCGAAGGAAGTAATTCATTATCAGCGTTATTGACTGAGTTAGTCAATGGAGGAGGATCAGGAGCAGCTGTGGACCTAAATGTCAAGCAAAAAAACATTCAACACGAGTACTATACCGATTATAAAAGTTGGGTATAAAACCAAATTTCAAATACCTCAATAACAGTTGAGAAGTGTCACATGATAATGGAATTGGAGGGTCATCAGTGCAAATGGGAGGGGCTTTGGCCGTAAAAGGTTCCAATGTGAAACCCAAAGTGTCGAGATTATCTTCGGAAGTGATACCAGTCTGTAATAATGTTCTGTTATCATCTCGAACTTTCTTCCCATGAAGAAGCATGCCAACACGTAATCCACCTCCTAGTATAGCAGTTACAGTCTCCATAACTGTCCTCTGTATAAAGTCATTCAGAAACCAGAGAACAAACACATAAATAAAATAGTAAAACAAACATAATTTCAAAGCCAATGAACCAATCAGCTACGAAAAACACAAGGGAAAAAAATACAAAATTAAGGTATTGAAGTATAATATTCATCAATACCTTCAAAGAACCAACAGTTGCGTTTTCAGGGACCTCAATAAGAAGTTCAGGTATCTTGAAGGACTTTATGCTGAACTTTACTGTAAAACAAAACCACATGTGAGAAAGTTCACATGCCACAATCAAATATAATACACAAATTGTTAAGGTTTCAGTACCATGAGAATCCTTGGATTGAAGAGAAGGCTGATGGCCTTTAACTGAAGAGTAAGTCCCCTTTTCTGTAAAAAAGATCATAATTTTATATATATATATATATATATTGACACAAACAACCATGTAATAAGTAGCAAGAAACACACCTGAACTATTCTTGTCTATATTCATTTCTTTTTTAGGTGAGTTACAGACGCTCTCACTGCTAAACCCTCCATCAGAAGTCACAACTAAGCTATTCTCAGAGAATTTCCTTCTTTTATAAAGGCTATCATGCTGGTATCTTTCGTGACCATAACATATTTTCCTTTTCCGATAAAAAGGCTTCCCTCCACCTTCTATATAAGCTGTCATAGATAGAAATGTCATCACATTTAACTCGAATGGAACGCAATAAAAACTCTAAAGCAATAATATAAAACTTTTACACATACCAGCTTTAGAAAGATCACTGTCCTTCAATTTTGGAGCCGCTTTCCAATATTTAGATGTCAATAATTTCCTCAACCTCCGTTCCCCCATTCCGGATGGATGCCTATATGCCCTTGGCTTAGTGCCGGGTTTATTATACCTAGATAAGTTTTCGTCATCATCTCTAATACCTAATTTACTATCAGTAGTCCTATGCCTTGAAATAGAGGCATTAGGAACTGAGTCCCTGCATGATTGCAATTTGACTTTAGCATCTGAATTGATCGTTGCAGGAAATTTCTTACACAAGTCAATGGAATCCTTCAAACTGGATGCATTATTGGTAGCCAAACTTGCAGTCTCCATACCATCAACAACCCCTAACTGTTTGTCGAATTCATTCTCCTCTACTTTACAATATAAACTGCCATCAGAAGTCTTGCTTTTGGAAACTTTCTCGGAGAAATCAGAGTTTGTGATTGCTGAAGAGTGCTCAAGAATGGAATCACTCTTAGCTTGTGGCAATTTCTTCTGATTGCCATCTGAAGATGTAATTGCAGGAGCAAAAATACTTTCCTCACAGCTTCCATGGTCAAGGAACTCTGTTTTTAGCAGTCTATTTTCGTCTGGTTCCATTTTAACAACATCATCACCAGTTGCACGCTGATTGTTTGTTTCCAAAGCATTGCTGGAAGCTGACGAACTTTCACTCTCCTGTAGAAGTTTTCCAGCTAATGAGGCGAGTAACTCAAATGCACATATTTGACTATCTTCAACTTTCTTTTTTTGCAGGCCTCTCTGTTGGAATCATTAATTAACAGAACTACGGTTAGGAAAGAGTTTAGAAGGAATTACTTTAACGATGTGAAATTGCTATGGATACCGACTCTAGCAGATCTAGGAGCTCGAGGAACAAAAGGAACATGAAAGCCATTAAATCCATAGTCTTGTCTCTTCTTCAGCACCATATCTTCAAGCATAGTACACTACCCACATTTCTTCACTGTTGCAACCACAGAGCATGATTAAATCAGTCATCAACAAATGAAATCGAATTGTGACACAAGGAATGAAGATGGCACATTCAACCAACCGCAAGCGATAACTTCAACCACACAAGAAAATGGCACATTCGTTTCATAAATTGCAAGAGGTGTATCAAGATCAAAGGAGGATCAACCATATATATTAACATCCACCATCAGAGATCCGTATATTAATGCAGATCATAATCAGAAAAACAATGAAAGAAATCTAGTAGGATCTATCACAACCAGATTTTTAAGGGCAAGGATCAAAGGAAGAATGTCTAAATTTTCTGAGACTGAGAATATTAACGTTAGACGTTATACACAAGGAATGAGAGGTTATTAGAAGAAGAAAAAGGCCACTCCATGGATGTGATCCATAAATCCCCCAAATAAAAATCAAGCAATAATCCAATGAAACTCTGGTTAAGGAAGAACAACAAATGAAGCGGATAACATAAAACCCAGGATAAGTTCTTCTCCAACATAATCACGGAGTTAGATATAGAAAAGCACTCAATTCAACTCGTGATATACAGTTCAAATCAAATTGCAATTTCTTTTCAAAAAGTACCAAAAATAGAATAATAATCATTATGAATAAAATTAAACCAATCAACCAACCTTAAACCCCAATTCTGCGAAAATAGAACACGAAAAATTCCAAATGATAACCATGATCTCTAATTTCACATAATTCCAATTCCCACTCAAACACAATTTCCACCTAACCCAACCAAATGACATTTGGAAGATCCGATCCCGATCTCAATTCCCAATTCGACAATCGAATCCTCCAAACCCCTAATCATCAGATCTCAACTTGCTTCTTGGTATTTGACATCAGAAGAACAAAAAATTGGCCCAAAAACATAACAAAGGAAGTAAAATTGCGTATAATTACCCGATATATTACGAGCCTGGGTTGAATATCTACAAAACTACGTATAGAATTACAATCGAAACGAAATTCCTTGAATTATGCACAAATCGGTCACCGAGGGAGATCAGGATCGGAGAATTCAAAGAAAAACCAGTTTACAAAAGTAAAAAAAACGAAATCAAGAGACAGAATAAAACTTTTTTTTCAAATCAATTTCCCACAATTGAATTGGAAAATTGAGATTGCCATTTTTGTTTTCTCTCGGAGTCTGTGAATAAAGAAAATAAAATAGAGAGGACAATAAAAAGAAGAAATAGCACAAAAACCTCTCCTTCTCTCTCTAAAAAACCACCAAAAACAGTGGCTTAAACCTCCCTTATATCTTTATACAGTATTGACCACAAAACCGGATCAGCCAGTAAAAAGGTGATTGTTTCCGGACAATAGCAGGTCACCATAAACCCCTCTCTTGTGAATTGTTCAAGGCGACATGGGTTTTTGCCACGTGGCGTTTTTCTAAAAATATACGAAACCTCCTGTCAAGATTTCTAACTTTTTGGGTTAGAAAATAATTAAGGAAAGAAAATTAGAAAAAAAAAAAAAGAAATTAGAACGCGTTATCCAGCGTGGGTTCTTTCACCATCGGGATTGCTGACTTGGCGATCTTTTGTTTTCCAATTGGCCCACGTATAGAGGACCCAGAACCTAATCCTCTCTTTTTAAATTTTTGCGGCTTTCGTGCTATCTGATCTTGTATATCATCCTTACGTTGAAGACCCTCTCCTTTTAAATGGATGAAAGTACCCGAACCATGGAATATTCTTCGTCTAATCAAACTTAATTGAAATTTCTTTTATTACTTAAGAGTAATTTCTTTTAAACTATCCTTTGCAATTGATACTGTTATCATGTTTCACGGATTTTTATTGACGAAAAAAGAATTTCACATAAAATATAACATTATGACCCGATTTTTTAGCTTATAAAATAGTTCCTTTTCCTTTAATAAAATTCATCAATTTCAAGTTCATCCATTAATATCCAATCTATTTTCAATCTATTTAGTTTTTTCAGAAAAGTAAGAACTGAACTTATAATCTCGAACTGCTATATATTACTAAAACAGGAAATGGAACCCAGTTCAGTAACATTGGTGATGAATGAATAGTGAACATTGGTCAATTGTGTTAATTTAATTCATTTCAGTATATTAATTATTTGCGACACCAAAAGTTTTCACAAAATAGCAATAAGTTGTCGCATTGTATATGAAAAAAATATGTAGTTGTCACATTTATCGTCCTATCAATTTATAACAATTTTTTTTCATATGCAACAATAATAAATTAGCATTTTCACAAAAATTATTGTGACAACAATCTTCTTGTCATGGAAATTTCATCTATAACAATGTGTTTTAATAAAAAAAATAAGTATAACGTATCATAAGATGCTTAACTTGGCACAAAAAAACTTAGTGTCCCCTCAACTTTAAAAACGATCTCGTAGCTACTTAAACTTTGAAAAAATGCACCTTTCAACTACCTCATTCTAACTCAACCACACAAGAATGGGAGAGTGAAAGCCACCCTCTGTCACATGTAAAGTTTGACAATTCAAACCAGAAAAAATGTGACACATGACATTAATTATAAAAAAATAAAAAACCAAACAAAAGTAAACCCATCTTTGACCTTCGTTCAAATTCAAAATCAATCCAAAAGCATCATCAATAGAAAATCAAGTATCAAGAGAATATCGGATTTTGCTATTCACAGTTCCTTATGGAATTAGACCTGAAAGAGTGTATAGTAAATTGCAATAACTTAAAATCTCTCATTCTCACTTTAGCCAATCTCACAAGAAAAATCCATGAATTCGGCGACTATTCGAAAGTAAGTTTGTTCTATTCAGTGACAACTCTCTCTCCGGTGGAATTCTGATTGAAATTTTTTAGCTTAAGAAGCTTCATAGTTTAGCTCACAATACTAATTTTTTCGAAATTGTGAATTTGTAAAACCTAGTTAACCAAAGTTTCTACGACAATCAATTATTCGGTGGAATTTCGAGCAATACTGATATGGTTGTTCTAGGGCTTGAAGAAACCAGAATTTTAGGGAGTTTTCCTAATTCAATTGGGAATCTTAAAAGGTGGCCTTGTTCGTCAATGATAAAACAAAAAAGAAAAAGAAGAGAAATATAAAGGAGAAGAGGAGGTTGCTTAATGATAACATATTCATATATCACTAAGTGTGTGCTTGTCACACAGAAGCCAGCCAGACAGATAAAACTGCCTCAAGATACCAAAGAAGATCAAGTCAACCTTATCTTAGTGAGGGAATAAGTTTATGTGGCTAACTAGCTGAGTCGACTTGCACTCGAAAAATTTCGCCAGCTAAGGTATAGATTCCACCTGAGATTCTATTCCCTAAGGTCTTTATCTGTAATAAAGGTAGTTTGTCCTAATTAGGACTCTCCTTGTACAGGAAGCAAACTCTATCATATTGAGGAGATAACCATATGTTTAGGCAAGAGTTCTATTTGAAATATAACTCCATTAACTAATTAGGAGTCATGTGAAGCTTATAAAAGTAAATCTAGGGTCACCATTCAGAAGTACATAATTCTTAATACTCAAACTCCTTATCTCCTCTCTTAAATTCGATCTAACTTAAGCATCAAGAGGCTATGCCGGTCAGTCGGCTAGTCCTCCATAATGACCTATTCTCTTTTACAGGAACCTCTACAACCAAGAAGAAAAGCTAAAGGAGATCATCTAAAATAGAGAATTAGAATGTGGAACCACTTTCCAACACTAATTATGCTAGTTTTGTAAGATAGTGATTGAATATGCAAACTTACAAGGTGGAATTTCAAAAGTTAAAATTTATCCTAAAGGAACTCCTAAGCATGCCATGATTGATATAATCTAAGTTGAAAAGTTCCATAGATGCTCAAAGGCTTATAAAACTTTATAAAAGAGACATAACATCTAAGTTAAGAGCTTTACTAGTTTATGCATGACTTTCCTGTGGTGTGGCGCTCCCTTAGAATAAATGGACAACACTCTATTAGCACTAGCCTCCAAAATAGGATAACCTCTATGATTTATCCACATGGATCTCGATCGACCAAAACCTCCTGCTGGGGAAGAACTTGTTGGTAGATAACAACCTCTAAACCACTCAAAGACCAACCCAAAAATATAACTTAGAAGGCTCTCTTTAAAAAATGAATAAGCCTTCAAAAGAATTCTTGCAAAAGCAGAGAAACTCGTGGAGGATCTCGTAAAAAGCTCACGAAGAAAGATGTCAAAACTCAGAAGGAATGCTGAGCTGAAGTAAATTGAAAGGAGGGCGTGTACTACTATTTATAGTGGGAGGGGAGCAGAAAGCTCCCCTCAAAAAACCAATGTGGGATGAGAATTTTCCCAGGTCAACCAGTGCGCACAGCCCGCGTATGTGGGCTGTACGGCTACCACAAGGCAAGCCTAATGGGCTTGCCTTGTCCCGTAAGCTTGGCTTGTGGGCTGTCCACAAGCCAGGCTTGCAAGCGGTAGCACTGGGCCTGTGCAACAAGCCCACGTAAGCGTTGCTTAGCAGCGCTTGCGGGTCTACTGGCCACCAACATGTGTTGGCCTTGTGCAACGCAAGCTAGTGGCCTATGAGCCTAATTACTCGTAAGGCAGCCACACAGGCCCCACTCTCAAACATCCCATGTTCGCGGGGCTCACTCTCAACTGGAAAAAATTTTCTCTTGCTCGCCCTTATGCAATTTTTCCAAAAACCCCTCCTTAAACTTTTAATTATTATTTGGTCCAACCAATTAATAATTCATCCAACGATTTTGACAATCTTAATATTCTCGGCAAAGACTAAGTTTATAAATTCTTTACTTGGTTCGGTGAAGATCCAAAGTGTGTGATCTCATAGGATCCCGAAGTATAAAGCCTCTAAAGGTTAACTTAAACTTGGCTTCCCATCCGGGAACCTTTAGACTCGATGTTCTAAACCAATATGGAACCTGATAACTCTAGACTATCATATGGGCTCTCTAGCAAAGATGTATGATCCCACGATACTTGGAAAGTCATGTGCTTGTGACTTGATCTAGTTTTGCAATAGTAACCAATACAATACAATCCTTCCATCAGGTTAAGTACCATCCAATTTATTAAGCTCAGATTAAGTGTTAATTCATGTAATAGTATAACTATACACAAGTTAGACTTATTCACGAAGAACATCACTAGCCATAATGTACCATGATTGACTCAAAACCCATTCTATAAATCTTATACTCTGATCCAAGGTTTATGAGTGTGTTACTTCAACAAGAGGCCTTAAGGTACAACTCTCATTATATCACTATATTAGGAGCGATGGATCCCATCTTGACTACTCAGCTTACCAATGAGTGATCATTACTATACCCGTAACCAACCGTACCATCCTGATCATCAAGGTATGAATAAGTATGACCTAAAGTATAACAACTCCCACACAAGGTAACCGGTATCTTAGGTCTAAGGATACTGGTACTACTACTGCAATAAGATATGACACCAACACATGGATATAATTATTTTCGAGTGTCTGTCTTATAACGATCTCCAATGTATTACCCGAATACAGTCATGTGTTAGCTCAAGGTACCATCTTCAACTCTTGAGATAGGCTGCATGGATCTAATCCAAGGAGTAAACCTACACATGATAGTCTGTCCGCTTCTTGATGTCTACTCTCAATGAAATTATGATAGGGATATTTAGACTATTCATAGTAACACGTGTTTATAGTTCTCACGCCACATAAATCCCACTATGTCCTCACACTTTTACACTATGAAGTAGTCATGGACTTTGTCTTATCAATGAGCATATATAATAGCACATATATATGATACCAACGAGATACATAATTTAAATAAGCATTGATAAATAGAAAAGATGCCTTTATTATTGATAATAATAATCTGAAACTATTTGTACATTATAACTGATAAAAATATATCACCCTAATTGCCTTTAGGGCATACATCATGTCTAATAATCTCCCACTTGCACTAGAGCCAATTGCCCATGTGCTTCATGCCATACTCGTTAACATGCTGGTCATGCTTAACGCGAGTAAATGGCTTCGTTAGCCCATCCGCTAGATTCTGATCCGTAGTGATGTATTCTAAGCTTATATCTTTTCTAGCTATTATCTCTTGAATGAGATCATATTTTCTGAGTACGTGTCTGTTTCTCTGACGAGACCGTGGTTCCTTTGTCTGAGCAATAGCCCCATTATTATCGCAATAGACCACTATTAGATTTACAATGTTAGATGCCACATCGAGATCACCAATAAATCCCTTAAGCTAGACAGCTTGCTTAGCTACTTCAAAAGCAGTTATATAATCATATTCAAAGGTTGAATCAGTAGTCGTATCCTGTTTGAAACTTTTCCAAACAACTACCCCTCCATTTAACATAAACACATAACCTGATTGGGACTTGTAATCATCCTTGTCAGATTGAAAACTCACGTTAGTGTATCCCTTCATAGAGAGATCACTTTCTTCATAAAACAAAAACATATCCTTAGTTCTTATTCCAAACTTGATTTTTGTACATGGAGTCCATCTCTAACTTCATGGCCGTAAATCATGTATCAGACTCTGAGCCTTCCATTACCTCCTTGTAAGTTTCAGGCTCATCATCTTCCATAAGGAAGATATACTTATCATCAGTGATGAAATAATCATATCGCTCGGGAATGATTGGAGCCCAACTTGACCTACGCAATGTCGATGTTATAATATGTTATTCCATGCTTACACTTTCTTATGTAACAGGTGTAGGAACAATCAGTTGATTGTCTGTTTGATCTTCTTGAGCGTTTAGCTCAAGATTGCTCCCACTGGCTTTCGCAAGTATATGTTCCTTCTCGAGGAACTGAGCATTCTTAGAAATAAGTACCTTTTATTCCTTGGGATCATAAAAGGTATAACCCATAGTCTCCTTAGGGTAACCTACAAATAGGCACTTGTCAGACTTAGCACCCAGCTTATTTAAACTTGTCCTCTTTACAGAAGCAAGACATTTCCAAACTCTCAAGTGAGAATGACCTGGTTTCTTACCATACTACATTTCGTATGGTGTTTGATCAACTGATTTTGAGGGCAACTCTATCTAGAATATAAACTACGCTCTCAAGTGCATAACCCCAAAAGGATCTGCTGAGTTATGCTTGCCTTATCATATACTGAACCATATCGAGTAGGTTTCGATTTCTCCTTTTTGACACTCCATTATGTCGGGGTGTATAATTAGGGGTCCATTGGGATAAAATACCATTATCCCTTTGATAATCCTGAAACTCTTGGCTTAAGTATTCACCACCTTGATCAGATCAAAGGGTCTTGATACATTTCCCAAGTTGTTTCTCATCTTCGGTTCTGAATTCTTTAAATTTCTCAAAACTTTCAAACTTATGCCTCATTAGGTACAAATAAGCATACCGTGAATAATCATCGATAACGATTATGAAGTAGACGAAACCTTCATATCTCTTAACACTCATTAGACCACATACATCAGAATTTATTATTTCCAAAGTACTTGTGGCATGCTGACCCTTTCCTTTGAAAGGTTTCTTAGTCATCTTTCCCTTTAAACAAGGTTTGCATACCCCATAGGATTCCATTCCCTTGAGTCAAATTCACCACATTTGTGTAACTTAGTTAAATGAGTCTCATTTATATGGCCTAGACGACATTGCCATAAGTATGAAAATTTCTCATTATCTAACTTCAATTTCTTAACAATGTTCATATTTAGAATTTTAGTTTGAGTATCTATAACATAAATGCCATCAGCACATATTGTTAGACATGATGTATGCCCTATAGGCAATTAGGATATGTCTTAATTAGTTATAATGTACAAACGGTTTCAGATTATTATTAATAATAATTAAGGCATCTTTGTTGCTTGTCAATGTTTTTATTCATTTATATATCTCGCTGGTATCATATATATATATAGTATTATATATATGTACATTGATAAGATAAAGTCAATGACTACTTCATAGCGTAAAAGTGCAAGGACATAGTGGGAGCTATGTGGTGTGAGAACTGCATATACGTGTTACTATGAATAGTCTAAATATCCCTAATCATAGTTTCATTGAGATTGGACATCAATGGAGCTGACAGAAAAGCATGTGTAGGCTTACTCTTTAGATTAGATCCAAGTAGCAGATTTCACAAGCTGAAGGTGGTACCTTGAGTTAACACATGAATGTATTCGGGTAATACATTAAAGAACGCTATAAGACAGACACTCGAAAATAACTATATCCATGTGTTGGTGTCATGTCTTATTGCACTAGCAGTAAAAGTATCCTTAGACTAGAGATACTGGTTACCTTATATAGGAGTTGCTATACTTTGGGTCATACATATTCATACCCTAGCGATCAGGATGACACAGGTGATTATGGGTATAGTGATGATCATATGTTGGTAAGCCAAGTAGTCAGATGATATCCATTGCTTCTGATATAGTGATATAATGAGAGATGTACCTTAGGGCCCCTTATTGAAGTGACACATTCATAAACCTCTTATCAGAGTATAAGATTGAAAGAATGAGTTTCTAGTCAATCTTGATACATAATGGCCAAGTGGTAATCTTCGTGAACAAGTCTAATTCCAGGATAGCTACGACTATTACATAAGCTAACACTTAATCCGAGCTCAATAAACTGGATGGTACTTAACCTGATGGAAGGAGTGTATTATATTGGTTACTATTGCAAAACCGGATCAAGTCACTAGCATGTGATGTTCCAAGTATCGGGGAATCATACGCCTTTGCTAGAAAGCCCATTTGATCATCTAGAGCTATCGGGTTCCATATCGGTTTGGAACACTGAGCCTAAAGGGTCCTGGATGCGAAGTCAAGTTTAGGTTAACCTCTAGCGGCTCAATACTTTGGGATCTTATGAGGTCTCACACTTTGGATCTTTATCGTACAAAGTAAAGAACCTGTAGACTAGGTCTCTGTCGAGACTACCGGCTGTCGAATTCACTAGAAGAATTACTTATTAGTTGGACCAAATTAATAATTAAAGAGAATAACAAGGAAATAGGAAAGGATTACACATAGCAGAGTAAGGGAATTTTTCCCGTTGCAAGTGGGCCCTAAACAAACCTAGGTTTTTCTAAGTGGGGCCTGATAAGTGTATAATTACACTTATTATCACATTAATTTTATACAATAAGTACTGTAGTTTTAGTCATTTTTACACTTCATATAAAAGATTTCATGTGGTATGCAGTTGTTTTTTATGCAAATGCAGATACTAGGTAAATCTTGGGAGTAAAATGAGCTAAAGTGGAATTCTATGAAAAAAGAGTGAAAAAGGTGCAAAAAGATGCATGGAACTTAAAGATTTAGCTTAGGATTGAAGCTGTCGAAGATCGGTGAAGTTACAAGAAGAATTCTAAGTAAAACTCAATTTACGATCGCGATATTCATTCGCGGTCATGACTTGTTTACTTCAGAATCAGAAGTCTACCAATCAAAGATTCAAGGTCGCGACATGTGTATCACGGTCGCTACATGGACAGTTTTCTGGTATTATCTTTTTAACTAACAACCGCCAGATAAGCATGATCAACAGCCATCAACTACCAATGAACAGACGCCTATCAGGAGTTAACCAATCATGAATAGGTGCTTATCCATTATGGATTGTGTCAAAGCTTCTCAACCAATCACAATGAAGAGATGCAATCTTTCACCAATGGACACAACCCTTCATTTGGATAGATGTAACCCTTCAAACTCTATAAATAGGGTTCCAATCCTCTTCAATTTCATGCATTCAAGCAGTGCAGTGGATTAGTGTGTCATAGAGTGTAAAAAGTGAGAGAGAGATATAGTGTGTGTGCAGATAGAGTCGCTACGTTCTTAAGTGTTAGCGAGAAAATGTTTAAGTGATTTGAATCCTGTTTCGATCACTAGATTTCTCTATATTCTCGAGAGATTGTTGTATAAGTGTACTTGTAAATCACTTATCAATAAAAGTTTTCGTTCTTCAATATTCGTTTGTTTGATATTCGCAAAGAATAACATCCTAGCGGAGGTTCTGTACGGGTCGAGACCGAATTCAAAGCAGACGTAGGAATTGCGAGAATTGACGACTCCCATTAAAGAGTGGATACATTTTGATCAACTTTAGCTTTCACTTGCATACCTTACAACTTTGCTTTGCTTTTTACTTATACTTTCGATTTCAAAGTTTATGATATGTCTATGTATCATAATGCGTATTTCGTACTAAGTCTTTTATGTTAATCAAGTTATATGCGTTGGCGTTAATTTTAAGAGTAGTTTCGAGGTTAACAATATCGTGTATAATTACTGGATTTGTGATATAATGTTGTTTAGTGAGCCAACATTTTCGGAATGGTAACTTGCTAAATGTGGCTATGTGAGAGCGACCCGTACTAAGCATAGTATTGACGTTGTCCAGGTTTATATAATAACCTTATCT
>CATIWQ010171353.1:0-18790 GCA_949673415.1 Euphorbia schlechtendalii | reverse complement strand
AGCCTTCTAAAATAACTCTTCAATTTGTTTGGAGAAACTCGTGGAGGATCTCGGACAAAAAAAGAGGAGAGTAGAAATCAAAGAGAAATTAAGCTCAAAACTTTTTGGAGTATGTGAATATTGAGAGGCATGAATGCCTATTTATAGGAAAAAATGGGGAAGTGTTAGACTCCCCCTCTAACTCTGCATG
The DNA here is from genome assembly GCA_949673415.1 of Euphorbia schlechtendalii. Lineage (NCBI taxonomy): Eukaryota > Viridiplantae > Streptophyta > Magnoliopsida > Malpighiales > Euphorbiaceae > Euphorbia > Euphorbia schlechtendalii. The sequence goes on along the minus strand of CATIWQ010171353.1, from coordinate 18,600 downwards.
GGATAGGATAAATCTTATCCCATGCAGGCTGGCCAACCTTGCAGGTAGGGCAACCCGTGAGCTGACCCGTGAATTTCATGAGGGAATCCTTTACGGCTGCAAGCCCATGCAAGCACTGCCATGAGCAGCGCTTGCAGCCCTCTAGCACGCGGGTGTCCCCGTGCGCTTGCAACCTACGAGCTTTTCAGCTCGCGGGACAACTATGTGGGGCCCACCTTAAAAAACACGTGTGAGCACGGGATTTTGTACCAGCTCACTCGTTTAATGATGACAGCTTCTTAGGATTTTCATCCTCAAATCACACGATTTCTGATTATTTGAATATCTCCGAATGGTAATGTTCTTAGTCTCCAAGTTCTGCTAAGGACTTTAATTATTTTGAAAAATAAAAACTTTGGTAAAATTTATAAATAAATTTAAAATATGTATGTATGTATGTATGTATGTATGTATGTATGTATGTATGTATGTATGTATGTATGTATGTATGTATGTATGTATATATAAAATCAGGAAAAAGCCCGACTAATGGGCTCGCTGAACCAGCGAGCCTAGTGCGTCTAGCGAGCCTCGCTAGAGATTCCAGTGACCCTCGTTAGAATTTCCAGCGAGCCCAGCTCGAGCCCTATAATTATCAGGTCTTTTTTGGATTGAGGGATGCTAAAAATTGAGAGAAAATTTGTATTTTTATGAGAAAGAACAATGAGAAAATTTCAAAAATATTTTCTTTCAAAAATTCTTTGAATAATTCGAATCCAAAACACGTTTGGATTCTGAAACTTTTTTATTTTCAAATTAACTTTCTTCTCTTTCTTCTTCTTCTAAAATCCTCAGATATTCTCGGGTCTAAAACAAATTTAGAACCCGATTCTGATTATCTTTTTGATAAATAAACATTTATTTTCCATCCAAACTACAACCTTAAAAGTGAACGAGGAACGCTCCCGGGGATCTAAAAGGGTAAGCCTTTGAGTTTTTAGAGCTGCTATTTCGTGCTCATTGTATTTTTTTGTACTTTATTTACATGTCGACCTAGGAATATTTTTTACTCTCTTTTATTGTAAATATTATTGTAATATTTCTCCTTCATCGTTTATTTCTTTTAGTTTATGAAAATACATGTTAGAATACCCCAACAAAGGAAATAAAAATTATTTCCGGATAACAGACCTCACTTTTTCCCATGAAATTATTTTCACTAAAACATATTTGTAAATAAAATTAATTGTTTTATTTCTAAATACGAAGTTTTCAATCATCGATGTTTTAATTAGGCCACACGGGCCTCGCAGAAATCAAATCGAGCATACGTGTTAATATTCATGGTGTACTACAAACCATGTGCTCACCCTTGTGGATGCAGGTTAGATGTATAACTAGGTTTTATTTTCCTTCGGGTATTACAATTTCAATTATTTTATGGGAATTGTAATTAATAGATCAGGCGGGCGGTTGCATCCCTCGAGGTTATGTAATTTTAATCTTTACTTTTCCGCATTTATTGAATGCTTTATGTATGGATTTACTATTTTTCGCATGCGCGTTAAATCATACATTACAAACTGGAAAACCACATAAGTGCGAATATGCATAATTAAGGAATACGATTTTCTATAGATGTGATATAATGTGATCCAATAAGAAACAAGCAACTTATCCCTGACCCAAATCTCTATGTCTTAGAGGGCCATTCCCTAGACATTAAGCCTCACAGGACTCTAATTCCTAGAAAGAGCAAATCTAAGTGGCGACTCTACACTAAGAGACGGCAGATTCAGGATTGACCGATCTAAAAACGTTTTCTCTCTCTCTTTCAACCTTTCCGGGTCTGTGACCCGATACATTTTTATTTTCAACTTTAAACACCCCGGTGGACCACGCCTATCATTTCCACGCGCTCTCGGACCATCGCTCCATGTCATCCTCTCACAGTGGCGACTCTGCTAGGGATTTTTTCTAAAAACTTGTTTTTTTAAAGGTTTTACATTTTGGATAAGTGCTGAAAATTATTGATCACTTTATTCTATATTTTCTTAATTATGACATTTTCATAATTTCACATTGTAATAGAGGAGATTAGCCCATTAGTCTAAGGTACCCTATTACCGCAAAGCTTTCTCTTATACTAATCTGCCTCACCAAGAAAAGATAGTACTTGAGCGGGTGGAGCACTTGTTGCCATATCGCATGTACCTACCTCGTTAAAACCCATTTTGTTAGAGGCTTGGAGTGTATTTTAGTGCAACAAGAACCTTCTATATCAACAACCCATTTACGAACCTCATGTAAATAAACCATAGGCATTTTCCTTAGGGTGTTACCCAACAAACAACCCTGCATTATATTTTCTTGCAGGTGCGCTCCTTAGTATCTTCATGGTTCTAAGATGAACCAAACTTAGGATAGAGACTAGCCAAAAACCCTACGTGGGAGTTGTATGGTCAGAAGATTAAACGTTACATGCTATGTGTTTATTACTTATCACTGTACAAATGTCATGCTAACCATGAATCTTAGTGTAGACACTTAAATGCACACACTCATAATGTTAATATGATGTAACATAACATCTTCTCATCGTCATACTTAGGATTAGTTGACACTCGAGATCGTGTCACCCTAGGACAACATGAAACCACTTAGAATCATGAAGCATCATTCACCACAATTTGCGTGATGTCCACTTGACATCCGACACTTAGCCCAAAAGGGGCAATTAAATATCCCACACATTACCTATGAGATGTCCACTCGATGTCCAACTCATAGCCCACACGGGGCAACCACCACTACGCCATAGATGGTCTATCGCAACAATGAAAAAATGTTGTCTAAAGTGCCAAAAATGTTGCAAAAGCACTTATCGCAACACTTGTCCGTGAAAAATGTCTTTGGTGATGCTTCCCTTGCGAAAAGTCATTTTCTCAACACATTTATTTTTTTCGCAACATTAAGAAATGTGTTTCAACAAGTGACTTTTAGCAACACATTTTTAGTACTTGCAACTCCTTCTGTTGTGTTGCAAAAAATACTCTTCGCCGTCAACGTTAACGTCTATTAGTTTTTTTCATAACACTTCTATTGTTTTTTCACAACACTTTTTTTATAACACTTTTAACATACTTCCGACACCATGTCCAGCTTTCATAGCACTTTTTTAAAAACACTTACGTAGTATTTGAAACGCATTTTGCGCTTATTGCAACACATTTGTAAAACACTTAATTGATGCCATAATTCAAAAATATTGAAATTTATTTTTGTTAAATTAATTCATAATGCATAATATTCAATTTTATACAAATTCAAACGAGAACTAAAAAGTACATATTACTATACAAACTAAAAATAAAGCTACTATGGTATTTCCAAAATATTATCAAACCGATCTTTACACATATTAACTTAAAATATTCGTCATGCATGTGAAACAATGCTCTTATCATCTTCATAAGCAACGACTTTTATTGTTTTCTACATCTTTCTTCAGGGAGGAACTTTTAATCGTTAGTGAAGTGAGGCAGAGTTCCATACCAAATTCACCAATTAAATTGTTGTCACTACCATCATCCTTGTTATCCTATTAGAGATAATAGAACCTTTAAGTCCATCAAGTAACCCAAACAAAAGGACTTGAACCAACAATAAAATAGTTAAAGATGGTTGACCTTCAATGCCTTCAGAAATTTAGCAGTTCCACTATACGCAATTATGCTAAGATAGTCAATTAATTCCCGATGTGTCATACCAATGCCAGAATCACTACAAGCGTGGACAATGCATTAATATTGCTACATTTGGATAAATAATGACTAAAACAATATAAAATACTTCATTTAAGATGTTTATATCAAGGAAAAATCACAAAAAAAAATCGGGTAGCATGAAATGCTAAATATATCAAGGCATATGCAAATTATCTAAATGTGTACAACCACCAGTCCATGCTTTTTATGGTGGGATATATATTGAGCAATAAAATATCATAGAAATTGGCATGAGATATTTTCAGCCATATTTTAATAATAAAGTGGTCAAAATTGAAACTTTATTTCATTGAAAGACCAACCACCGATCAATCATCAGCATAACAAAATGATTTATGAATTAGAGAAGAGAAATGGAAGAACATGCCTGATAAGCTAACAAAGAAACACCTCTTTGTTACTGTATAAACTGTTAACAATAAGGTCCATGAGGCGACTAACTTGCCAACGATGACAAAAAGCAATTCAATATCGTATTATTGAGTTCATTATCCAAAGTAAAAGAGAAACAAAAGTAGTAGGAAGAACTCATTTAATCATATATCTGTATAATCGCTTTCCCAATTTCTTTCACAAAAGGCAACATGATGGTTATTGTTCATTAAACATAGGTGATAAATATGTATTCAATGCCAAGTGACATAAGATTCTATAATACCATAAAAATTACATTTCTAAAAATATTTTTAATGAAACAATATTTGATAGGTAACAGAAATATTTTATCATTAAAAACCAAGAGTTGAAGCACATCTATGATATGTGACATTGAATTTTGTAAAAACCAATATAGCCATGGCAAGATGACAAACTATGAACTTGATAATCACATTATAGTAATTCAAGCGGCATATTCTTTTCAAGAACATAAAAGAATGTTCATTTACCATTCCAAATTCAAAGATCCAGCCGAAGAAAGTGGCATAACAGATGATACTTGAATAATTCCTTTGATGTGCGAAACGCCCTGCTTATTGACTACAATGTGCGAATCATTGGGATGTAGCGATTAGAGTTCTTACCTAACCTCTTCCAAACTAGCATTATGATCTTTCGTAAATTGTTCTGCAACTATCTTGTTAGATCTAGCTAAACACCCCATCATAGCTCGAGAATTACTAAGACTCGCAACATACAATGTGCCTCTCCATACAATTGCCAAGTCCACTAAACTGCAAACCTTTTGCACTAGGAAGTGACAATATTGTCTTCTTGTTAAGAAACCAAAACATCAGAAGAGAAGCAATGTATCTGTCATATTTGAAACCCAATTGTCATTAATCACGAGAATTGTAATAAAACTAAGTGAAAAGAGCAAATCAAACAGCAAGAGCACATACTGAGATGCAACAGTAGAAATGGCGGCACCAGTTACACCTAGACGAAAATAGTGCATCAATAAGGGAAAAAAGAATACAGCAAACAGATTTCCAAGCCCTGTAAATCAGTCATGACATTTGGTCAAGTAAAAACTTTATGTAGTCAAAACTACTTGGGAATAAATAATGCATCGAGCTTAACATTTTGACATAGTTCACCCATCATGAGATTTCATTCAATGAAGGAAAAACTATACTGGATGAACTATATCTTTAAACATAGGCAATTCATATCATTTTTCAAGTTTAGCCCCTTATGAGAGGCTATAGTTGAGTTATCAAATACTGAAATTAATGATAAAGACATTCATCGTATTGGATTAGATAGAAAAATAATATTAAGTTAAAGGACCATTTATCCAAAATTGACCCATCAAACTACGTTGAAGGGAAAAAACTCTCTGTATCCAGGAGAAATGTATAATTAAGCAACTCCAATAAGCTTGAATTCAATATTTATTCATAGTCAGTAAAAGTAACTTTACCAAGTATGAGAAAGAATTGCATTCACACTTTTGCATGGAGAAAAATCTGTGTGAAAATACTACATGAGAAAAGTCTACAACACCAAGAAAAATAATTGAATAGTTCAATTAACCATTTACAGAAATAAAAAAGGATACTCCTTGCAATAAAGAAGAGGACCATTGGGACCCAAGCCAAGCTCCTCCATAACATCTTCCAATGATACGAATTCCCTAATAACAATAATCATCAAGCACAGCATCGGCAAGGTCCGATATGAATGACGCTGTGTAACCCAAAGTAGGCATGCATCACCAATTCTCAATGCCTGATTCAAGTAACAACTCCTTGTATTTCATATCTGTCTCTTCTAGTGTCTCTATATGCTCACTCACAAAGCTGAAAATACACATCATTGGGAGGATTCAATTCTTTTGAATAATTGATATGTTATCCATTTGGTCCTTCTACTACGTAACTTGTTATGTTTTTTACTTCGTTCTATACATTTATTACTCATCTGGTCCTTGTGTTATGCTGTTAGTTTACTTTTTAGACCTCATGTGGTAAAAACTAAAATACCACATGATATATACTATAGGAACCAAAAAGATATCAAATTGAATAGCACAGGGTCTAATTAGGGTATCGTATATAGCATATGTGCCAAATGGACAAACTAATGATTATCACATGGATAAAAAGGTCTTAATGCTTACATGCCGTCAAGTACTTTAATATAATGAATTTTAAGAGTATCTGCGGTTTATTTTGGACTCTTATTATGCAACTAAAATCACTTAATATCATCCTCAAACATGGACAAGACCACAAATGCATATAATATAAGCACTGAAACTAAAAATATGATTTCTCTCAAAATTTCATCCACTAGTTACGATTTGGCTCAACTACATAAAGAAAAGCTAGTTTTATTTACCTTACTAACACAGCTAGAAGACTTTTCACCCCACTCTAGCCAAGCTCAACCAGAAATTCATCAGTGTATGGCATCAGCCATTGTACAGGCCCAACTCGGCTCTACAAAAGAAAATACGTATCATATTCATGCACCAATAAAAATATCTCACAACATTACGAAGATGGGGGTTAGAGAAAATGAATTAATAGACAAAAAAAACTAACCTGGTAAGCAAGAGTGGGATAATTGTTAAATGGGGTAAAACACCAAGCAACACATACAATACTATCAGAACTCCATTTCTAATCAATAATTTAATTTCAGCCATTTCACTATTTGATTTGGGGGAATATTTACGTTTTAGATAGAAATTACAAAACCTATCAAATACTGAGTAATAAAGAGGCTAGCAAAAAGCCAAAGATGATATAGCGAATAAAGATATAAATGAAAACTAAACTATTGCATGCCAGTAATCCGATTAAAGAACCTAAACACCAGTATACATAATGAAAACAAGTGAAGCATATGAAAAATGGAATGTGATTAACAGAAGGTTAGATTCAAAAATTACCTAGCAGATGAAGCGTCGATTTCCAATAAAGAATGAGAAATGTGTTAGAGAAGTAAAGAGGATGAACTCAGAGCAATAAAGGAGGAAAATCTTGATTAAGCATTGTGTTTAGCACTGCTAGTTTAAAAATAACTTATACGCTTGTTTAAACAAAGATTGATCGATATTACCTTAGTTAGATTTTAATTTGAAGTTACAGAAAGACATCTGAAGAAGAAGAAGAAGAGATAGCTAGGGATTTGGAAACTGAGGACTTATCATGCTTAGAGAGAGAAAAAATTAGAGGAATACATTGAATATGCTATTTATATGCTACTTTTTTAAATTTTTTATTCATTTTTTATTTTAATTTTTATTCAAAAATTAAGCGGCAAAATATCTCGCTTCTATGTTTTCACTGTTCATCAGTGTTTTTCACAACTGTTAGATTGAAAGTGTTGCGATAAAAGTGTATTTGATCAACAAAAATATCTATTGCAACACTTCTCAAAATGTGTTTCGAAAAATCCTTTTTTCTTTCAACAATCGCAACCTTTCAATGCAACACCAGCCATTCTGGTTGTGACAGGCCATCAATGGCGCAGTGCACACATACCACGAAGCCCAAACGGGGCAAATACCTACACAAACCATTTTTCCCCTCATCAGGTGATGTCCATGCTGACATCCGAACCTAAGCCCATACGGGGTAAACTTATTTCAAAGTCTTACCTTACCAAATCTTCAAGGGCATACGCTTTATACCCGAATCATTCTCCCACACGGGGTAATAATTCATGAATCACCACATACCCTCAAATAACGATGACCACATGAGCATCCGAAACTCTACCCTAATTGGGCAACATAACCAAATCATTCAAAAGCTACATACAATAGTTATTTAAGTTTTTTCCATTTCATCAGGGTATGTCACACTGCTTACCCGAAATAATTTTGACCACCTCATTCCATGAGATCTAGTCATAGTATGAAATCTCAAACTATTGACCTATGACACATGGTAATTTGGTCACTTCATATACACCATTAACATTACGATGTCACAAAGACATCGTACAGATCTCAAATCCAACCCTAGGTGTTGGATTTTCATTTTCACCTATTTTACCTAACGACTAACCTATTTGTTTCAAATGGATTGACAAACATATTATTCACATCATGGCATGCTAAACCCTTGTGAATGTAGCCATAACATTAAACATCTCATGCATTTTTCTCATCACGAATCATGTTATGAATCCCAAATGCATGGTCTGATCTTCTACTTATGTATCGAAGGGGCATGGAAAAGGCTTGCTCCTCGCTTTATTTGCATTTCTCCAATTATGGCAATCTGGAGGGGGTTCCGTATACTAACTCAAGTGAGGACTTGTGTTTCGATTCAGATTCAATTCAACGTACATCTTTCATGGCCAATCTATAAGAAGAAGGTGCGGGGTAGGATCACCCTATCCTTACGGGACAAAACTCTTAGCAGACACATTAGTCATCGGTGAGTGACGAGATTGCAGCTACCTTGAACGCCTTTGCAAACAGCAAATAGCTAGCATCGCTTATTCGCTAACACGCTAGGAGAGCTTAAAATATGGTGTCCAGTCCGGAGGTCACCCTTAACAATGGTGGTCCAATTAGTTGGCCTAAAACAGGGGGACCTCCTACCTCGCATGCAGTGCTCCCAAATCCTACCACCTTTTATGAGTTCGACATAAGACAAAGTTAGCTGAACTAGTCTCAGATTGGGTAGCCAGGATATAACTTTGCCAATCCTTCCCAGAATCAATTCTTCCGAGGATAAATTGGGTAGCCGGCATTCACATCGGGGCCTCTGTACCAAGGAATGACCCAATAGCCTATTCCTAGTTAGAGTACGTCAGTTACCTGATAGTTTTAGGCACCTCAACTACCCAATTTTGTGGCATTTCCCTAGGGGCAAATATAACTCTTATCTAAGCGTAGGGAATGCTATCCTTCAACAACCAGGAATGGTGGAATTATGGCAACAATTCTTGGCCACTCACAGCGGCCATCTTATAAATCCATACTCGGCGCAATTGACAATTAAGGATGAAGACAGCTTGCCCCCAAACTTTGCAATGCTACAGTTTGAAAAGTCTATGGGATCTGGCAACCCGCGCGCTCACCTAACAAATTACCAAACGGTGATGAGGGCATTAAGGGTCAGTGAACGAATGTGGCTTAGCTCTTTGTCATCACCTTAGGCCACCCAATCAATGAATGGTACAGCCACCTTCCGCTGGAAGCCAAAAGGTAAGAGCAAGGTGAGAGCTTCAAATCTTACTATGCGGGTTGGATGGCCTCACAAGTCAGGCTTCGGGCTCGCTTATACCAGAGATGATAACCAAGCTTCTAGATGGCGCATTGCCATCATATAGGAACAAGTTTGGGTCAGACATCTTTTTGAGCTATCATGAAGTGTTTGAGAAGGCAGATAGGATGGAGCACTTTGAGTCCATGGACATGTCTGGGGGGCACTAACACCGAAAGATGATGATGTAATAAAGTAGCTTCTAGCTATTTTGCCCACAAGGCTTTGGAAATTTTAATAGATTGAACTTAGTTTACTTGATTGATATTTTATTGATTGACATCACACATTTTCATAAACATATACATAATGTTTTTAGCACGTGTGACACATCATGTCATGAAGTTAATTTGGGTATAAATGGGTTCCCTAAAGTTACAATAAGTTTAAATGATTTAACTCTTGAGAGAAAGTGAGAGACAAACTAATGTACTTAGACAACGTGTGATAGCATTTGCCTCACCAAAGATGAAAGATCAATAGAAAGATCTCCAAACACGAAAAGTCCACTGACTTTTGAATCAATCAGGCAAAGGTCAAAATGATCGAAGCTAGAATAAAGATAAAAATGTCAACAAAACAAATTGAAGTCAAACAATCGACAACACAAAGAAGGGGTCAGATCATCGAGCACGTCAACAACTCCATCACATGGCCCACCAACACTTATGGGTCGATCACTACATTATGAAGGGAACATCATTAAAGAAAAAAAATTGTTCATCATTGATGGAATCAAGCTATCAGATATGATCTCCGACATATCACCTATCGTTGGAGAATAATTGAACTCAAAAGGAAATGCTGACCATCAAAACTCATCATCGATTACACCTCAAGCTAGCGAAGTAGCATGAGCACCAACCAATCGATTAGAAACACTGAACGAGATAACAATTGAAGTCGTGGACACGGACGGTGGCCGATCTACCAAATCAACCAAGTCTTACACAATTGTTATCACGCATAAGTAAAAGAAATAAATTGATAAAAAAACAATACCAATAAAAAATAAATTAGCCTATCAATTAACACTCTATTATTTGAGCAAAAATTAGGGCATCTTTTCAAAATAGAAAAAGAATAGTCCACTAAGTTGAAAACCCGAAAAGGGTGGCTTAGGCAAAACTTAGGATACCGAGAGAACTTCATTGGTTAGAAAACCTTAGAGGGCTAATCAATGAAAGGATTTAAATTATTTGAAACATTTATACCCCTGTTAAGTTCATCAATGAATCGTCATTTTTACTGAATCTTTATGCATATACTTATTTTGATTGCTTGCATGCCAATGGTAGAATATCACAACTAAACATCTAAAAAAATAAAAAAACTAAAAAAATGAGTCTGCTGGATTAAAAACCTGAAAAGGTTGTTCAGGTAAAAATTAAGACAAGGTTTGATAGATTGAAAACTCGTAAGGGCGGTCTATGTAGAAATTAGAACCAAAGAAATATCAAATTCATCATCTCTTCCTTGGAACAGTATTTGACATTATATACCTCCAACACTTTAGGCAAATGGCATCCAAGCGATCATCACCAACATAATGCGGGGTCAACGACTCATCTAGTTCTTCCTCATACTAGATCCAAGCTCTCAACTAGAATCTGATTCAATGAACCCATGGTCGTCGCTCTGAAGATGTCATCCATGGAATCCCTAACAAGACAAATCCTAGGGGTAACCATTCACCAGCACAAGAGAAGGTTCTTCAATGAACAAAGCCCATAAAAACTACAACAGACGAACATACATCATATGATAAATATTGTTCATAAAATCATGCATACATAACATATGCATCATCATCTATAGACTCATTTATTCATCATGTTTTAATTTTTTGATTGAAGGGGAAAAAATTTTTGCTTCGCATAAACTTAATCAAATAATTAAAACATTCATCATAAAATGTATTAACATTATACTTTCCTCTGATTTATCACAGGAAACAAGTTAACATCCTACTAAGGAAAATCAAAATACAACCGAAGAAGGAAATAGATATCTTGATGACTGAAGAAAGAAATAGTCTCATCCACCGATCGAAGAAAGAAATAGTTAAATATCCCTCCACATGGGGTAGCCTTTGAAATGGATTTGGGCACCTATCTTCAAGGGGCACACGATAATAGAAGCCGAAGAAGGAAACGGTTGCCAAATACTAAAGGGAAATTGTAGAAAAGAATAGTCGAGCCGCCCGCAAGGGGCATCAAACACTAAGGGATTCTGAAGAAAGAAACGTACAATCCCATGATGATATAGTGCCAAAAAGGAAGGACCACGTCATCACCAATTGAATGCAAAGAAGTCACCAACCGCACAAGTCAGGTAAATTCTTAATCCCTCCGCTCCATTTCGTGTGGTTATACTAGTTATACAACTAGAAAACATCACACGAGGGGCAGCTGTGAGCACGAGATTTTGTAATAGCTCGTACGTTCAATGATGATGCCTTCTCGGGATTTTTATCCTCGAATCACATGATTTCTGATTATCTGAAGATCTTCGAATGGGAATGTTCCTCATCGCCAAGTTGTGCTAAGGACTTTAATTAATTTGAAAAATAAAAACTTTGGTAAAATTTATAAATAAATTTAAAAATAAAAAAAATATATAAAAAAATCAAGAAAAATCCTAACTAAACTGGGCTCGCAGAACGGGAGAGCCTAGTGCGTTGGCTCATTGGACCAGCGAGCCCCTCACTAAGAATCCCAGTGAGGGTCGCTGGAATTTCCAACGAGCCCGGCTCGAGCCCTATAAATATCGGGACTCTTTTGGATTGAGGGGGGCTCGAAATTGAGAGAAAAATTCTATTTTTACGATAAAGAATAACGAGAAAATTTCAAAAATATTTTCTTTCAAAAATTCTTTGAATAATTAAGATCCAAAACACGTTTGGATTCCGAAACTTTTTTACTTTCAAATCAACTTTCTTCTATTTCTTATTCTAAAATCATCAAATATTCTCAAGTCTAAAACAAATTTAGAACCCAAGTCTGATTATCTTTTAGATAAATAAACATTTATTTTCCATCCAAACTACAACCTTAAAAATGAACGAGGAACGCTCCCAGGGATCATGCGGATACACCGAAGTGGATTCACACCAAAAGGGTAAGCCTATGAGTTCCTAGAGCTGCTATTTCGTGCTCATTGTATTTTTCTCTACATTATTTTACATGTCGACCTAGAAATATGTTTTACTCTCTTTTATTGTAAATATAGTTGTAATAATTCTCCTTCATCGTTTATTTCTTTTAGTTCATGAAAATACATGTTAGAATACCCCCACGACTTTAAGTCTCATGGGACTCTAATTCCTAGAAAGAGCTAATCCAGGTGGCGACTCTACACTAAGAGAAGGCGGATTTGGGTTTAACCAATCTAAAAACATTTTTGCTCTCTTTCAACCTTTCCGGGTCGGCGACCAGATACATTTTTATTTTCAACTTTAAACACCTCAGTGCACCACGCCTATCATTTCTGCAAGCTCTCGACCCATCGCTCTGTGGCATCTGCTCACACCCGTGTTCTTTTCGGGGCCACTTGCAATGGGAAAATTCCCTTGCTCACTTTGACTAACTTTCCCTATCTTTTCATTATTCCTTTTAATTCTTAATTCAATTAAACCAATTAATATTTCTTCTCACTGAATTTGCAACTTGTATTTTTGGTACAGACCCAGTCTATAGGTTCTTTGCATGGTCTGATAAAGACCCAAAGTATGTGACCTCATAAGATCCCAAAGTATAGAGCCGCTAGAGATTAACCTAAACTTGGCTTCCCGTCTGGGAACCTTTAGGCTTAGTGTTCCAACCAATATAGAACCCGATAGATCTAAACGAACAAATGGGCTTTCTAGCACAGGCGTATGGTCCCTCGATACTAGGAACGTCACGTGCTTGTGACTTGATTCAGTTCTGCAGTAGTAACCAATACAATACACTCCTTCCATCAGGTTATGTTCCATCTAGTTTATTGAGCTATGATTAAGTGTGAGCTCATCTAATAGTCGTAGCTATCCTAGAATTAGACTTGTTCACGAAGAACACCACTCAACCATTTTGTATGTTGATCGATTAGAAACCCGTTCCATCAATCATATACTCTGATCAAAGGTTTATGAGTGTGTCACTTCAACAAAGGGCCCTAAGGTATATCTCCATTATATAACTAAATCAAGAGCGATGGATCATCTAGACTACACATCTCACCAACATGTGATCATCGCTATACCCGTAATCACCCATATCATTATAATCGTTGTTCACCACTTTTCTATTGATAAGTTTAATAATTTGTTAAGATTTGGCTATATATTAATGGCACCAAAAATCTTGTTCACCTAAAGTATAGGTGTTGTCAGTACCTCTTATCATATAGAAAAATGATGATAACTGCAAGTATATAGTTGCGATCTAGTTTTAAAAGATATCGAACCCACAGGGAAGGAACCAAGTCTAAAGATCAATAAGGAAGATAGAATAAAGAAAATAAAATAGATTTGATATTTTGGACTGGAGGGTTAGAATGAAGAATGAGTAAATATAAATATAAAAGATTAGAGAATCTAAATATATAGATTTTCCCTACGAAATAAGGATAGGAGAGAAAACATGCAAGTTCAACAAACATGTTACGATTTACTAAACTATTCTAACAGACTCGATTCAAAATATCCAGATGTTCAATTATTCGCTGCAGAGCAATACATGAAATAACATTTCTAAATCTAGCACAAATGAATTAAGAAAATTATATAAACATAGACAACGTCAATACCATGCTTAGTACGGGTCGCTCTCACATAACCACATTTAGCAAGTTACCATTACAAAAAAGTGGGCTCACTAAACAGCGTTATATCACAGATCTAGTGATTATACATGATATTGTTAAGTCCAAAACTACTCTTAAAATTAACTCCAACGCATATAACTTGATTACTATGAAAGACTTAACGCGAAATACATATTATGACACATAGACATATCATAAACTTTGAAATAGGAAGTATAGGTAGAAAGTAAAGCAAAGTTGTAAGGTATGCAAGTGAAAGCTAAAGTTGATCAAACCGTATCCACTCTTTAATGGGAGTCATCAATTCCCGCAATTCCTATGTCTATTTTGAATTCAATCTCGGCCCATACAGATTCTCCACTAGGATGCTATTCTTTCTGAATATCGAACAAACGAATATTGAAGAACGAAAACTTTTATTGATAAGTGATTTGCAAGTACACTTATACAACAATCGCTCAAGAATATAGAGAAATCTAGTGATCGAAATAAGGATTCGAATCACTTAAACATTTTCTCACTAACACTTATGAACGTAGCGAATTCTCTATCTATACACACTCTATATCTCTCTCTCATGCACTCTAATGTTTTCCCTCTGCTTTTTTTTCACAAATTGTAAGGTTTGGAGCCTATTTATAGAGTATGAAGGGTTACGTCTATCCATACGAAGAGTTGTGTCCATTGGTGAATGATTGCATCACTTCATTATGATTAGTTGAGAAGCTTCAAAATAATCCACAATGGATAGGCACCTTTTCATGATTGGTTGATTTCTGATAGGTGTCTATTTGTTGGTAGTTATTGGCGGTTGATGGTGGTTGATCGTCCTTATCTGGTGGTTGGTAGTTAAGAAGATTAAACTAGAAAACCGTCCAAGTCACGACTGTGATATACAAGTCACGATCATGAATCTTTGATTACTAAATTTCTTTTTTGAAGAACAAGTCGCGACCGGGAACGATTATAGCGACCGTGAATTGCATTTATAATTCTCCTTGTAACTTCACCGATCTTTGACAGTTTCTATCCTAAGCCAAATCTTTAAGTTCTACGCACCTTTTTACAACTTTTTCACTCTTCTTTCATAGAATTCCACTTTAGATCATTTTACTCCCAAATTTACCTAGTATCAGCATTTGCATAAAAAACAACTACATACCACGTGAAATCTTTTATATGAAGTATAAAAATAACTTAAACTATAGTGTTTAGTGTATAAAATTTATATGAAAATAAGTGTAATTATATACTTACCAATCGCCAGGGTATGAGTAAGTATGACCCAAAGTATAGAAACTCCTACATAAGGTAACCGGTATCTCAGGTTCGAGGATACTCATACTGCTACTACAATAAGATATGACATCGACACATGGATATAGTCATTTCCGAGTGACTGTCTTATAGAGTTCTCCAATGTATTACCTGGATACATTCATGTGTTAACTCAAGGTACCACCTTTAACTCGTGAGATCGGTTGCTTGGATTTAATCCAAGGAGTAAGCCTACACATGCTAGTCTATCTACTCCATTGATGTCCAGTCTCAATAAAACTATGACTAGGGATATTTAGACTATTCATAGTAACACGTATGTGAAGTTCTCACTCCACATAGCTCCCACTATATCCTTACACTTTTATGTTATGAATTAGTCACGGACTTTGTTTCCTCAATGCGCATATACATATTAAAATATATATGATACCAGCGAGATATAATAAATAGAAAGCACTAATAAGTAACAAAGATGCCTTTGATTATAATAATTTGAAACTGTTTATACATTATAGCTAATAAAGATATATCACCCTAACTGCCTCTAGGGCATACATCATGTCTAACAATCTCCTAGTTGAATTAGAGCCAATTGCCCATGTGCTTCATACCATACTCATTAACATGTTGGTCATGCTTAACCTGAGTTAATGGTTTGGTTAGCCCATCCACAAGATTTTGATCGTTGGGACGAATTCTAAACTTATATCCTTTCTAGCTATTATCTCTTGAATGAGATAGTATTTACTAAGTACATGTTTGCTTTTTTTGTGAGACCGTGGTTCCTTTGCCTGAGAAATAGCCCCATTGTTATCGCAATAGACCTCTATCGGATTTACAATGTTGGACACCACATCGAGATCACTGTTCGTCACATTTCCACTAATAAGTTTAATAACTAATGGTTCCAAAAACTTGTTCGTGAGACTTGGCTACATACGTTTCATAAGGCTTATCCTCAAATAATGGTGCCAAAAACATGTTCACGAAAAATGTAGGTGTTGTCAATACCTCTTATCAAATAGAAAAATGATGATAACTGCAAGTATACAGTTGTGATGTAGTTTTAAAAGATATCGAACCCACAGGGAAGGAACCAAGTCTAAGGAATAACAAGGAAAAATAAAGTAAAAGAAAATAAAAATATATTTGAGATTTTTGGATAGGAAGATTAGAATGAAAAGTTGAGTAAATATAGATGTGGAAGATTAGAGAATCTAAATATAAAGAATCTTCACTACGAACAAGTATAGCAGAGAAAACATGCAAGTTCAACAAAGATGTTACTACTCACTAAACTAATCTAACAGACTCGGTTCAAAACACTCAGATGTTCAATGATTCACCACAGAGCAACACATGAAATAACTTTTCTAAACCTATCGCAAACGAAATAAGACAATCATGAAAACCTGGACAACATCAATACCATGCTTAGTATAGGTCGCTCTCACATAGCCACATTTAGCAAGTTACCATTCCAAAAATGTTGGCTCACTAAAGTGCGTTATATCACAGATCTAGTGATTATACACGATATTGTTAACCCTGAAACTACTCTTAAAATTAACTCCAACGCATATAACATGATTAACATAAAAGACTTAGCACGAAATACACATTATGACACATAGACATATCATAAACTTCGAAATAGAAAGTGTAAGTAGAAAATAAAGCGAAGTTGTAAAGTATGCAAGTGAAAGCTAAAGTTGATCAAATCATATCCACTCTTTAATGGGAGTCGTCAATTCCCGCAATTCCTGCGTCTGCTTTGAATTCGGTCTCGGCCCGTACAGAAGCTCCGCTAGGATGCTATTCTTTGCATATATTGAACAAATGAATATTGAAGAACGAAATCTTTTATTGACAAGTAATTTACAAGTACATTTATACAACAATCGCTCGAGTATATAGAGAAATCTTGTGGTCAAAACTAAGATTCGAATCACTTAAACATTTTCTCGCTAACACTTAAGAACGTAGTGAATCTATCTACACACACACACACACACACTATATTTGATTCTTTATTTGCACTCTAATGCTCTCCTCTCTGGTGGTGAACGAAATTTGTAAGGTTTGGAGCCCTATTTATAGAGTTAGAAGGGTTGCGTCTATCCAAACGAAGGGTTGCATCCATTGGTGAAAGATTGCATCTCTTCATTGTCATTGGTTGAGAAGCTTTGATATAATCCACAATAGATAAACACCTTTTCATGATTGGTTGACTCCTAATAGGCATCTGTTCATTCGTACAAAAAGATGCGTGGAACTTAAGGATTTGGCTTAAGATCGAAGCTGTCGAAGATCGATGAAATTACAAGAAGATTTTTGAGTAAAACTCAATTCACGGTCGCGACAATCATTCATCTGAAGTAAACAAGTTGTGACCACGAATGATTGTCGCGACCGTGAATTGAGTTTTACTCAAAAATCTTCTTGTAATTTCATCGATCTTCGACACCTTCGATCCTAAGCCAAATCCTTAAGTTCCACGCATCTTTTTGTACCTTTTTCACTCTTTTTTCATAGAATTCCACTTTAGCTCATTTTACTCCCAAGATTTACTTAGTATCTGCATTTGCATAAAAAATAACTACATACCACGTAAAATCTTTTATATGAAGTATAAAAGTGACTAAAACTATCATGTTTGATGCATACAATTAATGTGATAATAAGTATAATTACACACGTATAATACCCCCTCACTTAACTTTTGCCTTGTCCTCAAGGTAAATTCAATAGAAGTGTATAAATTCGGTAATCAAGTTCATACCTTATTTGGCGAAAGACTATTGCAGCGAGTACCACATTCCACGTTGCAAAAGATTTCAAGTAGAAGTTCGAAATCTCCCACAAATTAGTAATTTTCAATTTATATAGCTCAATTTCATACCTTTGTTCTTAATAGAGAGTCAACCGAATCGCATCTTCATATAAGTGTTATATGCATACTCGAATATTACCTTCTCTTAAGCATAGTATAAAGCATAAAGGACATAGAAAGCACACTTTGATTAATTTCTCTCAAGGCATTTTTAGGTAACCTAGGATGCTAAAAACACTCA
>CATIWQ010171350.1:0-16417 GCA_949673415.1 Euphorbia schlechtendalii | reverse complement strand
GAAAATTAGAAGGCTGAATAATTGAAAGGGAGCGAAGAAGAAAATGAGGTACATAAAAAAAACTATCTGGTAGAAATCTGGATGGAAACTAGTAAGTGAACTAAAGTAACAAGTAAAACATTGTAGAACTAGGAAAAAAAGAAAATGAAGGATGACATAGGAATATGATATTATTCTATACAGTAAGTGACAAAAAAGAAGAGAAGAGTTTTGAAAAAGGGAAGTATATGGTAAGAACCTAGTTGGAAATTAGTAAATGCCCCAAATATATAACACAAATTCCTATTTTTGAAATTGAGCAATGACTAACACTTGAATCAAAATTCAAAAATATAGGGGAAGAAATTTGAAAAGCCAATAGAGATAGTCACATCGGTAAATGATGAAGAACAAAGGAAAAATGATGGAGCTGAGCCAAATGAAGATGAACAATAAAATGAAGCATAGGTGCAGAAATCACAAGATGAGGTATGAAAAGAATCTAGTAGGATACTTCAATGTGACAAAATATATATGAAAATTGTGATGGTTATATTATTACATGTATGATGCAAGATTAAACTAATAGACTGTATATCTGGTGGCCATATGGTAGAAATATATAATAAAAAATGAGAAAAGTAACTATGCTTGATAAAGAATGTTAAACTAGTAGCCATCTGGTAGCCATCTCGTAGAAATCTAGTAGAATCATGGAATCTGGTAGGAAACTGGAAAATAATAATAAAATACATATTTAACTATTGGTGGATAAATTATAAAATGCATGATGCATGTTTTAACTAATAAACTATGTTGGACATTAAACGACTTTAATACAACATCAGAGGGGGGTGTATGCAGTTCTTTGTTGCTTTTTAAGTTAATAAAAATATTTTGACCAAGTTCAGTTTTTAGACGCATGCTGAGTTAGGCGATGTTGAGCTGAGTCTAAAAATTTATAAACTGCTCAGCTTTGCTGACACGGTTTATCTTCAATCGCTTGCTGAGTACTTTACTCAGCTTGGATTGGTTTTTCAAGTAAAATGATATAATAGAAAGAATGATAAATGAGATGGAATGCGACAAAGGAAAAAGCTTAAGGTTAGAACTTCAACACTATGATTTTATCCTGGTTCAGCCCCTAGCCTACCTTTAGTCCCAGAATACCTTCTCCGAGCTTAAATCCACTAGTGGTTCATTCCTTACTTAGGTGGAGCAGCCTTTATAGTGGGTAAAATCTATTACAGAGAGTACCTTTCTTTTTAACTACCTCTCAGACTCAATTTAGGTACCATTCCAAAACTGACACTCAGAATTTTGAAAAGAATTACAAACTAAATTCAACTTATAAAATGTTGAATCCTTTACAAGGTTAAATCAAAGTGATATTCTCTCTATTATAAATAGGTAAAAATGATGAGTGTTTGCTGATTACTTGATTTGGAATTTCTTGAAGCTGGGAGTATTTGTATAGAGTTGCAGCTCTTTATGAAATTCAAGGTGATTCACCAAGTTTGATCATCTGCTCTAGTATTCTATTTATATTTGAAGCTCTTGGAATTAGCCATTGCAAACTTTTCATCTTAACAGCTCATCAATTTCTCTTCTCTTCAAATCTTTCGAATTTTCCAGTTTGAGACAAATTCCAGGACATTTAGAGATAGAGATTTCAAACGTTGAAGTGTGAGATTAATCGTTGTTAAAAACTCATTTATCTTCAAGCAATCTGTTCTGATAGAGAGGCGCGCAAGATGAAACGTGGCATACTATCATTAGTTGACTTTCTAATGTTTAGAGAGGCGCGCGGAGACATTGAGAGCGGCGCATGTTAGAGGATTCCTTTTGCCATGGACTTTAGTGAGGAATCTCCAACATTCCGTACTGACACCTTTTGAAAGTGAGGACCATAAGAATATCTTCTTTAATTTCAATGCTTTTTCTCTCAAAAAGAATCAAAGGAATATTCCATTTCTCACAAAAACTATTAGTAACACAAGTGTCAAATATGTCTCTTAGTGTCAAAGCTCTTTTAATTAACAAAAGCTTATTCAACACAGCTGAGTGATTATCGCCTAAACTATTTAATACTTAGCTTAGCTCAGCCTTTCTTACTCTAAGCCATAACCTAATTAATTACTCAGTTGACTAAGTTGTTTTCCCTTAAAGAAACTCAAGTAAACTTCATTAATTAAGAGTATACTCAGTACTCAATTAATTTCACTATCCCAGACAGTTTATTATTTCCAAAACGTTTAAGTACTGTGAAGTACTATTAACTTGGGTTCAACAAACTAGTATTAACGCATTTTTTAAGCTGTTGATGGAGAAAATTTAGAGGATGAAGAAGAATAGATAAAGATAATTGGATTAGATAATGAGACCCAAGATAAGGATATGATCTAATAACATATGGAAAACAACAATTCAATGAAGGAGCGAATGTTGAAACACAAGATATGGTAAGAAAAAAAAGTATAAAACAATATTATGCTAACATATTTGTGTGAAAAAAGAAGAAAGAATTTTTTTATGAAAAGGATCTGGTAAGTATCCGTTAGGAGAAGTGCGTATACAAAATTATGCAAAATTAAATGCATTCATACATCATTACATACTTATATTGTTTGTATGGCTTTTGATGCTTTAATGGAACATTCATGGACCTGTAAAGAAAGTATGATTTGCAAGATAGTGTAAGCTGAAAAGAAAGTCAAACCAAATAGAGCAAGCAGGATGATAAAAAGTACATAAGAGGCTAAACCATAGCAGCACACAAATGAATAACTAGAGCTTCCAGCAAATTAGAAATAACTCAAACAAAAACTATCACAACAAAACTACAAAAGAAAATTTTTGCTAGTTTGTATGTTATTGATGACATCGCTAATTGGGGGCTATTAAATTGACAACAAACAATCAAAGAGCTTGAAGAATTTTTATTACAAGACATGCTTAAAGAAAGAACCAAGTAAATTATTGTTCTCATATATCTACAGTTTCTTTTTAATTTGTATTAGAGAAATGAAACTAATAATTTTCTATGATAAAAACATTCAACAAAGATTAAAAATGGTATGAAAATGAGAATGATGAGGTTTCCCCTATTCATATACAAGGTCATCAACATGAGGAGCAAGACATTCTGGGCTGACCTATTTTTTCAGGGACTATACATTGCAAGTGATGTAAATTAAAACATAACCTACTAAAATAATATCATTTTAAAATAGTAACTTGTTAATAGGTGACTTTGTTAATTATGATATGAAATTGCTGCGAATCAACCTGATAGGAAAAATGATAGGAAACCAGTAGGTAATTGGTAGGAAGAACAAATTTTGTTAAATGTGTTATGAACCTGCTATGAAAGAATGAAATAGGAAACTAATATGTAACTGGTGTGAAGAACAAATTATCTTGAATGTGTTATGAATTTGTTGTGAATTAACCTGATAATAAAATGGTAGGTAACTGGTAGATCGATGGTAGGAAGGATAAACTGTATTAAATGTCTTATGAATCTGCTATGAATTAATGAAATAGGAAACTTGTAGGAAGAACAAATTATGTTAAAATTTGTTATGAATGTGATGAATCTAATGTGAATCCACCTGATATTAAAATGTTCGGTAACTGGCATGAAGAAAAACTATGTTAAATGTGTTATGAATCTCTTATGAATCAACCTAGTTAGTGTTGAACCCAAGTTAATTGTACTTCATAGTATTTAAAACTAACTAGGATAGTGAAATTAATTGAGTACTAAGTATACACTTAATTAATGAAGTTTACTCGAGTTTGTTTAAGGGAAAACAACTCAGTTTACTATGTAATTAATTAAGTTATGGCTTAGAGTAAGAAAAGCTGAGTTGAGCTAAGTATTACATAGTTTACAAGATATTTACTTAGCTATGCTGAATGAGCTTTTTATAAGAAAAGTTGTATATCCTTGACACTTAGACAAATATTTGTCACTTGTGCTAATAATAGTTTATGTGAGAAACGAGATATTCATTTGATGCTTTTTAGGAGAAAAAGTGCTAAAATTAAAGAAGATATTCCAATTATCCTCACATTCAAAAGGTATCAGTACAGAATGTTGGAGATTCCTCACTAAAGTCCAAGACAAAAGGAATCCTCTGACATGCGTCACTTCTTAATGTCACCGTGCGCCTCTGCAACATCAGCAAGTCAACGAATGGTAGAATTCCACGTTGCATCTCACATGCCTCTCTATTAGAATGGATTGCTTGAAGATAAACAAGTTTTTGATGCTTTGGATTAACGGATTAATCTCATGCTTCAACATTCGAAATCTCTATCTCTAAACGTTCTAGAATTCATCTCCAATGGGAAAATTCGAAAGATTTGAAGAGAAGAGATATTGAAGATTTGTAAGGATGAGAAGTTTGCAACGGCTAATTCCATGACCTTCAACTATAAATAGAAGACTGGAGCAGAAGTTCAAACCTGGTGAATCACCTCGAATTTCTTTAAGAGCTGAAACTCTGTTCAATTACTCCCAGCTTCAAGAAATTCCAAATCAAGTAATCAACAAACAATCAATTTCAAAATCTGTTTCTAATTGATAGAGAATAGCACTTTAGATTTAACATTGTAAAGGATTCAAAATTTTATAAGTTAAAATCCTCTGTTCGATATTTCTTTAAGAAATCTGAGTGACAGTTTGGGAAGGGTACCCAAATTGTGGATTGAGTGGTAGTTAGAAAGAAAGGTACTTTTTATAATAGTGTCTACCCACTATTAAAGCTCGGAAAGGAATATAGGGATTAGAGGTAGGCTAGGGGCTGAACCAGGATAAAATCTCAGGTGTTGAAGTTCTAACATTAATCATTTACCTTTATCATGTTCATCTCATTCATCATTCTATCTCTGTTATTTGTTCTGCTTGAAAAACCAATCCAAGCTGAGAAAAGTACTCAACAAGCGATTGAAGATAAACTGTGTTAGCGAAGCTGAGTATTTTATAGTTTTTATACCCAGCTTAGCATGAAGCACTCAACATACATCTGAAAACTTAACTTAGTAAAATATTTTAATAATATCCAAAAAGAAACCAAGAACTTCATTCGCCCCCTCTTCTGTTTATGTAAGCCGTTTAGGATTAACAAGTGGTATCAGAGTAGTGCTCAGCTTATAGACTAATCATTTTTGAGTTAAAGATCCATAAATGGCTTACAACAACTTTAGTTCTAGCTTACAATAGATAATGCTCCTGAAGGAGGGAATGCCTGTAAGTAGGCCACCGTTGTTTAACGGTAATCGCTACATGTTTTGGAAAAATCACATGAAAAATTTTATACAATCATAAAGCATGCAAGCATGGCTCACTATAGAGCTTGGCCTGTGAATTCCTACCGTGGTTTGGAATGGGCAATGTGTTCTCATCAATCTAGAAGATTATAATGATGCTGTCTTAAGGCCTCTCAAAGAGAATGCCGCAACCATCAATTACTTACACTATTCACTAGATCCTATAAAGTTCAACAAGGTCTCGGGCTGTGAGATAACACATGAAATCTATAAGAAGCTAGAGATTAGCTATGAGGAGATGGACAAGGCTAAAGAGTTGAAGATCAATCTCATGCTGAGAGAGTGAGATGTTCTTAATGGGCACTAGTGAGGATATTTAAACCATGAATACTAGGTTCATTATTATCATTAATGAATTGGAGAGGCTTGGCAAGGAATTCACCGAGGAGGAGTTGGTGAAGAACATTCTCCGCACTCTTACCTTAGAGTGGGATGATAAGAAGAGCATGATTGAGGAGGCTCATGATCTTAAAACCTAAAACTATGATGAGCTGATAGGCACCTTACTAAATCAGGAGATGAGCTTGAGGAAATATACCGATGACTCTAAAAGGATTAAAGGTAAGGAAAGAGAGGACAAAGCCATTATCTTGAAAGCTAATTCATTGGATGAATCCACCAGCTACAATTTTGATGAAAAAATGGCCCTTCTGACTAGGTGTTTCAAACGTTTCATGAAGAAGGACGAGAAGTTCAACAAGAAGAAGTTTTTCGCTATAATCAAGTCAACTTAGCACCAGCGAGGAGCTGAGGAAGGACTCAAGAAGGAACACAACAAAGATATCAAATGCTTTGGCTATGGAGAAAAAGGCCATATCTAGTCAAGCTATCCCAAGACAAGAAGGAAAAATACACAAAGAGGTTCGCAAAGAAGAATGAGGCACTTGCTACCACCTGGAGTGATTTAGAAGAATCTTCATCATCTAATGAAGAAGCAACTGATTCTTCCAACCTCTTCTTAATGGCGATCTAGAATGATAGAGGTGAAGGCTCAACATCTACTTCAAATAGAAGTCAAACCGGTGATGACTCTGAAGTTGAGCATAGCAAAGGGAAATCTCCTCGAGCTGAGGTACATTTTGAAATCCCTTTATCCATTAAAGAGTTCACCCAGGTACTCTTTGATTTTATGAAACTATCTAACAAGTTAGGGAAAAACATCAAAGAGCTAGTGAGGAGAAGTGAAGATAAGGAAGACACTATCGCTTCCTTATCTCTTGATATCCGCTTTCTTTAAGAAAAAGTTGAGTATCATGAATGTTAATATAGCAAGCTCACTAAGCAATTAGATGAGTTGACTACTGAGATAATAGCCTTGAAGAAGGAATGGGTTGTCCAGCCAACAATCAAGCTTCGAGTAACCAAACTCACAATTCTAAGAGGTAGAATTCCTCTAAAACTAAGAAAGCGAGCCAGTCCAAAATAAAAATGGTGTGCGATTTTTATGGAAAAGCTGGACATGCTACAGTTCTTTGTAGGCATAAAAATGGTTATTATGATGAGTACGACTAGAGTAATTCAAGCACTGCTAACAAGGGAGGACCCAACTAAAGAGTATGGGTACCTAAGAAAACATAATTCTTTTGTAGGTGCACCTTAGATCCGTTGATGACTTTAAAATGTGGTATTTGGATAGCGGATGCTCAAGGCATATGATGGGAGATGAAAGTTTTTTCATCTTTTAGAGTGCAAAAGGAATGGAAGTGTCAGCTTTGGAGATAACTGAAAAGGGAAGATTGTGGGCTATGGCACTGTTGGTGTCTCTCCTTCAATCGAAGAGGTTTCTTTGGTACAAGGACTCAAGTTTAACTTGCTTAGTGTAGCCCAGCTTTGTGAAAAAGGCAGAAAGGATACATTTAACCTAACAGGTTACTCAGTTATTGACTGTAAGAATGATTCAACTATTCTTTTTGCTCCTAGAATCAATAATGTGTACATGGTTTATTTATCTGCTGGCTCCACTAACATTTGTCTTGTATCTAAGGAGGATAATTCATGGTTTTGGCATAGAAGGTTGGGTCATATAAATATGAACATTCTGTCCAAAAAGCAATTACTTGTGGGTTTACCCAGTATTAGCTTTGAAAAGGATTTACTGTGCCCAGCTTGCCAACTAGGTAAGGAAGTTAAGAAATCATTTAGGTTAATTAATCACGTAGTAACTAAGCGACCGTTGGAGCTCCTCCACCTAGATCTTTTCGAACCAATTCAGCCTATGAGCTTGGGTGTTAAGAGATTCTCATTGATGGTTGTGGATGTGTTCATAAGATTCACTTGGGTAGTCTTGTTGAGTAACAAAGATGAAACATATGAAACTTGTATCAAACTTAGTAATTGGACAATGAATAAAATAGGAACATAA
This sequence comes from Euphorbia schlechtendalii, assembly GCA_949673415.1. NCBI lineage: Eukaryota > Viridiplantae > Streptophyta > Magnoliopsida > Malpighiales > Euphorbiaceae > Euphorbia > Euphorbia schlechtendalii. Next base: position 8,739 of record CATIWQ010171350.1, on the reverse strand, counting down.
ATCTGTTGAATCCTTTTTAAAGAATTCTGTTCAGCACATGGCATTGACCATAACTTCTCTTCTCCATATACACCTCAACAAAATGGGGTTGTAGAAAGGAAGAATAGAACCATAGTTGAAATGGCATGATCCATGTTGAGTGATAACAATCTACTTAAGTACTTTTGGGGATAAGCTGTTAACTATTCGCCACTTTTCTACTGATAATATAAAAGTTCTAAATATGAACAGGTTTTATCAGTACTGCTTATCAAATAGAAAAATGATGATAACTGCAAGTATACAGTTGCGATGTAGTTTTAAAAGATATCGATCTCACAGGGAAGGAATTCGGTTCCAGATATCAAATAGAGTTACGGGATGAAAGAAAATATAATGATTTGAAGGTTTTGAATGGTAAACTGATGAACAAACAGATGCATGAATAGATTAGAGAAGATCTAAAGTATATAGATATTCCCTAAGAACAAGTATAATAGAGTAAAGTATGCAAAATAATCAATGTTATTTTAAACACTAGATAACTTCAACAACTCGATTCTAGAAGCCCAAATATCCTATAATTCACCATAGAGCAACACATGAAATGACTTTCCTAAATCTAGGGTAAACGAATTATGACAATTATAAGAACTTGGATAACAATAAAACTATGCTTAGTACAGGTCACTCTTACATAGCCATATTTAGCAATTTACCACTCCAAAAATGTTGGCTCAAAAAACAATGTTAAAATCACAGATCTAGTGATTATACACAATCTTGTTAACCCCAATATCACTCTTAAAGTCAACTTGAAAGCATATAACTTGATTAATATAAATGACGCAAGACTAAATACTCATTATGACACATAGACATATCATAAACTTTAAATTAGAAAGTATAAGTAGAAAACAAAGTAAAGTTGTAAGGTATGCAAGTGAAAGCTAAAGTTGATCAAACCGTATCCACTCTTTTAATGGGAGTCGTCAATTCTCGAAATTCCTGCGTCTACTTTGAATTCGATCTCGACTTGTACAGAACCTCCTCTAAGATGCTATTCTTTGTTAATATTGAACAAATAAATGTTGAAGAACATAAACTTTTATTGATAAGTTCTTTGCAATTGCACTCATACAACAATCACTCGAATATGTGAAGAAATCTAGTGATCGAAACAAGAATGGTATCACTTATAGATTTTTCTCTCTAACACTTTGAACTAGTGAAATTTATAACTTTCACTTTCTATCTATGTCATACACATTTTCTTCATCTATTCCCCATGCATCATAATGAAATTGGTTGATGTGAACTCTATTTATAGAGTGTGAAGGGTTGCATTTATCCAAACGGAGAGTCGTGTCCATTGGTGAAGGGTTGCATCATCTTCAATGTTATTGGGTGCAAGAATTCCTCCTTATCATCAATGGATAGTTACCTTTTTGTGGCTTCATTGTCCCCAAAAGTTATCTTTTAGTTTAGCAGTTGGTGGCGGTTGATCATCCTTATACGGTGGTTGGAAGTTGAGAAGAGTTATCCAAAACCGTCACAAGTCACGAGCGTGACATACATGTCACGATCATGAACATTGGCTAGTAACTTTCTGTTTGTGAAGAATGACAAGTCGCGACCGCGAATAGGTATCACGATCGTGATACGTGCTTTTCTTCATGATTCTTCTTTGTAACTTTACCGATCTTTGACAACTTCGATCCTAAGCCAATTCCTTGCATTCCACACATCTTTTTTAACCTTTTTCACTCTTTTTGCATAGAATTTCATCTTTGATCATTTCACTCCTAAGATTCACCTAGTTTCTGCACTTGCATAAAAAATAACTACATACCACTTGAAATCTTTTATATGAAGTATAAAATGACTTTAAACCATATCGTTTTATGATTGAAAATATCAAGATAATAAGTGTAATTATACAATTATCATACTCCCACACTTAATTTTTGCCTTGTCCTCAAGGTAAACACAACAGAAGTGTATAAATTAGTAATTCAAATTCGTACCTCATTTGGTAAAAGACTATTGTAGTGAGTACCACATTCCCACATTGTATAATGTTCAAGTAAAAGTTTGAAATTTCCCACAAATTAGTAATATGCAATTTATATAGTTTAGTTGCATTACTTTGCTCTTAATGGAGGGCCAACCGAATTGCGTCTTCATATAAGCGTTATATGCTCGTTCGAATATTTTCGTCTCTTAAGTATGGTACAAAGTATAAAGGACAAAGGGAGCATACTTTGAAACGTTTGATCTCAAGGCATTTTTAGGTAACTTAGGATGCTAAACACTCTTAGTGGTTGCATTTTATGCTCCATACCACTCTTCCCCTTTTTTAGTGGTTGCATTTTATGCTCCATATCACTTTCTCTCATTTTTTCTTTTCTTTTAAGAATATGTTTTTGAAGTACAGATTTGTACTTACACCCATTTTTCATGCTATACTTTCTTTTCTTTTTTCACTCATTAAATGGTTGCAGTTTCTACTCCGTACCATTCCTCACCTTTTGCATAACTCATTTCTTATCCTCTCTTTCTTTTGATTTTTATTCTTAATACCCTCATCCTTTATTGATCACTTTCAAAGTATTATGGCTATAGTTTCCCAACACTTTAGACACACTCAATACTTATGGAATGTATTTGAGAATAGCATATAAAACTTATAGTAAGAACACTACTAGATGTTACTCCACTACTAACTTATCTGTAGCTTTAAACTAAAACTACATAACTTATACTAATTCATGTTGCATTGAAATATATATATCGAAACTTACTTGGAATGTTGCTTTGAATGTTACTCACCACTCATCCTTGCCAAATGCTAAATGTTGTGCCACAAGCTTTCACACTCTCAACGTGCGCTCAAACTCGAAATAACTTTTTCGAAATATACACTAACATCAAACTTGTAATACCTAACACTTATAATAACCTTAGAACATATGTTAGTATAGTATAGGTTTGGATAAGGTATAAACAACACAAAATCAAGAAAAATTTTCATATTCTTCAACTTTTTTAATTTATTTGATTTTTTTAGATTTTTGGGATTTTTTTACAAATGCCCCCACACTAAAGAACACGATGTCCTAATTGTGAGTGACTTTATTAAAAATGAAAAAAACAAAAATGAAAAACAAACAAACAAATTGTACAAATCCTAAACTAAATGGAAAGCAGATAATCATTCGGAAGGGATCGACTCGGTCAACAGGTCAATCTTATAATAAGATTCTTGTAAATCTCTCTCAACGTCAAACATTAGCTTATGAATCTCGTCGATTTTCTTATGAATAGAGATTTACACTTCCATAAGTTCATTCAACTTTCCTCGGAGGTTAGTTGCTTTATGCACTTCTTCCCTTGCTTTTTCTGTTTCTCTTCTTCTATCGGCCTCCGTTCTCTCCTCCCATGATTTCTAATCATGAGTGATCCTATATTCTCCTATGCACTTTTCCAGAAATCCATACTTGAAGAATACATTCATGGATAATTTCGGAATCTCATCTTCATCAGTAAAGACTTCAGTGGAATAAGGCATTCATTCAATTTGTCCTAACAAATTCGCCATCGTACGACACCCATATTCTGTTACTTCGGGATTTTGGGTGGAAGACATAAGTGTCTCCATCATTATTCCTGAAACATCAACAAGTGTGCCATTCCAAATCGCTTGACTTACCAAAAAATGCACCACTAAAATAGAAGTGCAAGGAGAGCAAACAAGGATCTCGAATCCACCTACTATAGGTAGATGTTTATTTGAACTCAGTTTGGTCGATTAGGTAGTTCCATGTGGGTAAAGGATCCCATCCAGGAAGTATCTTGTTATAGAAGTCTATTGGGAATTGCATATACTTGTTAAGCGCCTTTCTTGTCAACTTGTACTCCCTTCCTTGATGACGATAAATTAGGCAATCCTTTTTATCATTCTTCCATGCCAACGTTACCAAGATTTCCATGCAGTTCTCAACACTATTCCCCAGAGTCATGTTTGAATAAATGAAAAAGTTCAGAACTCTGAGATAGTACATTACTCTATCAGAAACCCGATGATTACTGAAACTGTTCCTATTAATAGTATAGGAACTCTTAAATTCAACATTCTTGATCATCTCGTAGTGATCTCCTTCTTCACAAGAATAGATAGGAAATGGTGCCTCATACCATTCTTAAAGTTTCGAGGGAGGAACCAGAATTGATTTATTTGTCAGAACCATGTTGAATTGAAAAGAAATTGAAGGAATGGAATGGTTTAAAATTTGGAAAATTGCTAATTGAAAAAGAGAAGAATTTCAGATTTTCGGAAGTGAGAATTGATGTATAATCGCACATCAATTTATAGAGTTTGGAAAAATAACCATCGAATAACTGCTAAACTGCTGCAATTTTCACACAAGTCATGATCGTGACTTACAAGAATTGAGAAACAGAAAGTTTTGTATAGGGATTCATCCGTGATATGGATTTGCGAACACGAATAGACAAAATAAAAGAAAATCTTCTATTTTGCAAGAATTTAGACGTAATAATATGACTTATCACCTCCAAGATGATTATTTCATATTCTTTTTCACATCCAAGTTAGGATAGATAAGTTATACAGTTCACGAAAAAAACAAATAGTTATAATTAGAAAATGTACAATACTCTTCCAGTATTTTGATCTTCAAAACACACGTTCGATCCCTGGTAATTTGATATCTAAAACACAATTGCCTTCCCCAGCAACAGTGCCAAAAACTTATTCTCCACTTTTCTACTGATAATATAAAGTTCTAAATATGAACAGGTGTTATCAGTACCGCTTATCAAATAGGAAAATGATGATAACTGCAAGTATAGTTGCGATGTAGCTTTAAAAGATATCGATCCCACAGGGAAGGAATTCGGTTCTAGATATCAAATAGAGTTACGTGATGAAAAAAAAATATAATGATTTAAAGGTTTTGAATGGTAAACTGAGGGGTAAACAGATGCATGAACAGATTAGAGAAGATGCAAAGTATATAGATATTCCCTAAGAATAAGTATAGTAGAGTAAAATATGCAAAATAATCAAAGTTGTTTTGAACACTAGATAACTTCAACAAACTCGGTTCTAGATGCCCAAATATCCTATAATTCACCGAAGAAAAAACACATGAAATGACTTTTCTAAATCTAGGGTAAACGAATTATGACACTTATAAGAACCTGAATAACAATAATACTATACTTTGTACGGGTCGCTCTCACAGCCATATTTAGGAAGTTACCACTCTAAAAATGTTGGCTCACTAAACAACGTTAAAATCACAGATCCAGTGATTATACATAATCTAATTAACCCCGAAATCACTCTTAAAGTCAACTTGAAAGCATATAACTTGATTAATGATAAGTGTATAATTACACTTATTATCATAATATTTTTATTCATAAAACGATATGGTTTTGAGTCATTTTATACTTCATATAAAATATTTCACGTGGTATGAAGTTGTTTTTGATGCAAGTGTAGAAACTAGGTGAATCTTGGGAGTAAAATTATCAAAGATGGAATTCTATGTAAAAAGAGTGAAAAAGGTGCAAAAAGATGCGTGGAACATAAGGAAATGGTTTAGAATCAATACTGTCAAAGATCGGTAAAATTGCAAAGAAGAAACATGTAGAAAAACACATTTCACGATTGTGACACCCATTCACGGTCGTGACTTGTCATTCTTCACAAGCACAAAACTTCCAACCAATAGTCACAATCGCGACACATATATAACGCTCAGGACCTGTGATGGTTATTGGTAAACTCTTCTCAACTACCAATCACTAAATAAGAACGATCAACCGCCATCAACTACCAGATGAAAAGATAGCTTTTGGAAGTAGACCGATCATAAAAAGGTGTCTTTCCATTGTAGATAAGGATGAACTTTGCATCCAATCATATTGAAGTGATGCAACCCTTCACCAATGGACATGACTTTTTGTTTGGATAGACGCAACCCTTCGCACTCTAGAAGTAGGGTTCAAAACCAACCATTTTTGTATGTGGGTGATAAGGTAATAAGTGTACACATTGAATGATAGTATGCGTGTATGATAGAGAGTGAAAATATATAGATTTCGCTACATTCAAAGTTATAGTGAGAAAAATGTATAAGTGATTCGATTCTTATTTCGATCACTAGATTTCTCCATAAATTCGAGTGATTGTTGTATGAGTGCAATTGCAAAGCACTTATCAATAAAAGTTTTCATTCTTCAACATTCATTTGTTTATTCACAAAGAATATCATCCTAGAGGAGGTTTTGTAAGAGTTGAGATCGAATTTAAAGTAGACATAAGAATTGCGAGAATTGACGACTCCCATTAAAGAGTGGATACGGTTTGATCAACTTTAGCTTTCACTTGCATACCTTATAACTTTGCTTTATTTTCTACTTATACTTTCTATTTTGAAGTTTGTGATCTGTCTATGTGTCACAATGAGTATTTCATCTTGCATCATTTATATTAATCAAGTTTTATGCTTTCGAGTTAACTTTAAGAGTGATTTCGGGGTTAACAAGATTGTGTATAGTTACTGGATCGGTGATCATAACGCCGTTTAGTGAGCTAACATTTTTGGAATGTTAACTTGCTAAATATGGCTATGTGAGAGTGACCCGTACTAAGCATAGTATTATTGTTATCCAGGTTCTTATAAGTGTCATAATTTTTTTACCCTAGATCTAGAAAAATCATTTCATGTGTTTCTCTGTGGTGAATTATTGAATATTTGGGCATCTAGAACCGTATTTGTTGAAGCTATCTAGTGTATGAAATCTTCTTGATGATTTTGCATGTTTTTCTCTACTATACTTGTTTTTAGGGAATATCTATATAGTTTACATTTTCTCTAATCTGATCATGCATCTGTCTATTCATCAGTCTATCATCCAAACCCTCTAATACAAATTATCTTATTTCTTTTGTTCTGTAACTCTAGTTGGTCCTTAGAACCGAATTCCTTCCCTGTGGGATCGATATATTTTAAAACTACATCGCAACTATATACTTGTAGTGGTAATCATTTTTCTATTTGATAACCGATACTGACAACACCTGTTCATAGTTAGAACTTTTATCTTATCAGTAGAAAAGTGCGGAATAAGGTTTTTTACGTCATTACCAAAGATAAGCTTATCAGAACAAGTATAGTCAAAATCTTGTGAACAAGTTTTTGGCCCTGTTACCGGTGAAGGTTAGTGTGTTCTAGAGATCAAATTGTCGAAGAATGGGTAATTATATTTCTATCAGATAGATTTTTATTTTTGGTTTCTAGTATTTATATTTTGTTATTAACATATTTTTCTTGCTTATTCATTGAGTTTTCTTTCTAGCATGTGCATGCCAAGTACACGTAGTTTGGGAGAAAGTTTGGCATCTTTCAAATCAGAAATAGAATGACTTGGTAGGAGAAGAAAATGGATAAATAAGAGATAAAGAAGAAGGATGGCTGAAGAAGAACAACAAAATGTTGATCGACCTGAACCAAGGCTCATGGATTATATCGTTCCGACCATCAATGGTAACAATCAGGGAATTTCTAGATTACAAATTAATACAAATTAGTTTGAAATTAAGCCAACATTACTTCAAATTATTAGCAATAATGTGCAATATTATGGTCTACCCAATGAAATCCGAATGCTTACATTGCAAACTTTCTAGAAGTCTGTGATACTTTCAAAATGCACAATGTTCTTCAAGAAGCAGTTAAACTTCGCTTATTCCCATTTACGCTCTATGATAAAGTGAAAGTTTGGTTAAATTCATTACCCCTAAATTCAATCACCGCTTGGAATCAATTAGCCCAAGCATTTCTGACTAAATATTTCCCTTTAGCCAAAACCGCAAAACTCATTAAAGAAATCACTTCCTTTACTCAAAAGGATAGTGAATCCTTATATGAAGCTTGGGAACGTTATAAGGAACTTCAACGAGTTTGTCCTCATCATGGTTTACCCTAGAATGTGATTCTGCAAACTTTCTATGATGGAATAAATAATGCAACAAGAGGAGCGATTGATGCTATGGCTGTGGGATCTCTTATGAAGAAAACTAGTCAAGAAGCCTTTGATCTTTTGGAAGATATGGAAAATAATAATAGTATGTGGCTAGTGGAGAGAGCACAATTAAGTACTACTACTCATATTCATTCGCATGTGACATGTACATCTTCTAGTTCAGTTAAAAAGGTTAATGAATTAGACCCTATTTCTGTTATGCAAGCGTAAATATCTGCTTTATCTCATAAGATAGATAATATGCATATAAATAAGAGTAACCCTTTAACATGTGAAAACTGTGGCCAAATAGGACACACTGCTTTTTAGTGCAAGTTTAACCCATGTGTAGGGGAGCAACTAAGTTATGCTCAAAGTCAAGTGAATTCTTATAGTAATAATGGAAATAATTATAGGAGTTCTAATTGGAAGTATGATGATAATCAACAAAAGAATTATCAAAGTAATGATATAATAGGACAGTTGGCAAGTAAGATAGACAAATTTCTGGAAGGAGTTTGTAATAAGTAATCAGAGTCTGAAGAATGTTACAAGAATTTAGAGAATAAAATGGACCAAATGTCTAAAAATCAATCATATTCTATTCATAATTTGGAGATACAAGTTGGTCAATTAGCGAGTGCTATTCCATCTAGAGGAAAATGCCATTTACCTAGTATCATAGATGGAAATCCTAAA
>CATIWQ010171342.1:0-13038 GCA_949673415.1 Euphorbia schlechtendalii | reverse complement strand
TTCGAATCCTTGTTTCGATCACTAGATTTCTCTATATTCTCGAGCGATTGTTGTATAAGTGTACTTGCAAATCACTTATCAATAAAAGTTTTCGTTCTTCAATATTCTTTTGTTCGATATTCGCAAAGAATAGCATCCTAGCAGAGGTTCTGTATGAGCCGAGACCAAATTCAAAGTAGATGGAGGAATTGCGGGAATTGACGACTCCCATTGAAGAGTGGATACGATTTGATAAACTTTAGCTTTCACTTGCATACCTTACAAATTTTCTTTGCTTTCTACTTAAACTTTCTATTTCGAAGTTTGTGATATGTCTATGTGTCATAATGAGTATTTCTTGTTAAGTCTTTCATGTTAATCAAGTTATATGCATTGAAGTTAATTTTAAGAGTAATTTCGGGGTTAACAATATGGTGTATAATCACTGGATCTGTGATATAACGCTGTTTAGTGAGCCAACATTTTTGGAATGGTAACTTGCTAAATTTGGCTATGTGAGAGTGACCCGTACTAAGCGTAGTATTGATATTGTCCAGGTTTATATTATAGTCTTAATTCGTTTGTGCTAGATCTAGAAAAGTCATTTCATAGTTTGCTCTGCGGTGAATAATTGAACATCTAAGTATTTAGAACCGAGTATATTAGATTAGTTTAGTGAATTATAACAACTTTGTTGAACTTTCATTCTTTCTCTGCTATCCTTATTTCGTAGGGAAAATCTATATATTTAGATTCTCTAATCTTTCATACTTATATTTACTCATTTTTCATTCTTATCCTTCTTTCCTAAAACTTTACTTTATTATATTTTATTTTCCTTATTTTATCTTCCTTGCTGATCTTTAGAACTAGCCCTTCCCTGTGGGATTGATATCTTTTAAAACTACATTGCAACTGTATACTTGCAGTTATCATCATTTTTCTATTTGATAAGAGGTACTGACAACACTTATATTTTTCATGAACAAGTTTTTGGCACCATCGATAAATAGCCGAAACTTGTGAACAAACTATTAAACTTATCAATAGAAAAGTGGCGAACAACTGCTTGCTTAGCTGCTTCTGACTAGCTATATACTCAGATTTGATGGTTCAATAAACAATCGTATCCTATTTGAAACTTTTCCAAACAACTACCCCTCCATTGAACATAAACACTACCCTGACTGGGATTTGTAATCATCCCTGTCAGGCTAAAAACTCGCATCAGTGTATCACTTCACAGAGAGATCACCTTCTCCATATACCAAAAACATATCCTTAGCCCTACATAAGTACTTAAGCATAGTTTAAACAGCCATCAAGTGCTTCTCACATGGGTCAGATTGAAATCTGCCCTTGGTGCTCAATGCATGTGAGACATCAGGTCGAGTGCATACCATAACATACATGATGGATCCTATCTCTGAAGTATAGGGTATTCCATTCATGTGCAGTCTCTCCTCTTGTGTTCTCAGACACTCAGATTTAGAAAAGTTAATCCCATGAGACATTGGGAGATAACCCTTTCTTTATTGCTCAAAGTTAAATCTAGCAAAAACCTTGTCTATATATATACTTTGAGAAAGACCTAGAAGCCTTCTGGATCTATCTTGGTAGATCTTTATACCTAGTAAAAATCAAGGTCTTTCATGGACAACTTCTTTGACAACTATGACTTTACTATCTAAAGAAAAGGAACATTATTTCCTATCAGTATTATGTCATTGACATATAGTACAAGGAAAATGATCACACTCTCACTAGCCTTCTTATATACACAAGGCTCATTAGCATTTGACATAAAACCCAAATTCTCTCATCAAACCTAATATTCCAACCCCTTGATGCTTGCTTAAATCCATAAATGGACCTTTGCAACTTGCATACCATGGAGCCATCTTAGGATGTGAAACCTTCAGGTTGTATCATATATACATCCCTATCCAATTTCCCATTAAGGAACGTTGTTTTCACATCCATCTTCCAGATCTCATAATCATTTTAAGTAGTGATGGCAAGGAGTATTCTGATAGACTTCAACATGGCTAGTGGTGAAAAGGTTTTATCATAGTCAATACCTTCCTTTTGACTGTAACCTTTTGCAACTAGCCTTGCCTTATAGGTAATTTTATTATTGTTCATGTCAGTTTTCTTCTTGAAAACCCACTTGCATCTTATGGGCTTAATCTCATTTAGAGCATCAACCAAGCTACAAACTTGGTTTTCGTACAAGGAGTCCATCTCTAACTTCATGGATGTAAACCATTTGTCAAATTTTGAGTCTTCTATTGCCTCCTTGTAAGCCTTAGGTTCATCATTTCCATAAGGAAGATATGCTTATCATCAATGATGAAATAGCAGTATCACTCGGGAGCAATTTAAACCCGACCTGACCTATGCAATGTCGGTGTTATAATAGGTTCTTCCATGCTTACAATTTCTTGTGTAACGGGTTTAAGAACCATCAGTTGATTGTCTATTTGATCTTCTTTAGTCCCTAACTCAAGATTTCTCCCACTAGCTTTCACAAGCATATGCTCCTTCTCGAGGAATTGAGCATTTCTAGAAATAAGTATATTTTATTCCTTGGGATCATAAAAGGTATAACCCATAGTCTCCATAAGGTAACCAATAAACAGACTCCTATTGAACTTAGCACCCAGCTTATCTAAACTTGTCCGCTTTACATAAGTAGAATATCTCCAAACTCTCAGGTGAGAAAGAGTTGGTTTCTTACCATACCACAATTCGTATGGTGTTTGATCAACTAATTTTGAGGGCACTCTGTTTAGAATATTAATTGTTCTCTTAAGTGCATAACCTAAAAAGGATCTGTTGAGTTCTGCTTCGCTCATCATGAACCAAACCATATCGAGTAGGGTTTGATTTCTCCTTTCTAACACTCCATTGTGTTGGAGTGTATAAGGAGGTTTCCAATAGGATAAAATACCATTATCCCTTAGATATTCCTAAAACTCATGGCTTAAGTATTCACCAACATGATCAGATCAAAGGGTCTTGATACTTTTCCCAAGATGTTTCTCTACTTCAGTTTTGAATTCTTTGAATCTATCAAATCTTTCAGACTTGTGCCACATAAGGTACAAATAATCATATCGCGAGTAATCGTCTTTAAAGGTTATGAAGTAGATGAAACCCTCATGTGTCTTAACACTCATTGGACCACATACATCGGAATGTATTAATTCAAGAGTACTAGTAGCACGCTGACCCTTTCTTTGAAAGGCTTCTTAGTCATCTTTCCTTTTAAACAAGGTTCGAATGCACCATAGGATTCCCATTCCATTGGGCCTAAGTTTCTACATTTGTGAAACTTAGTTAAGAGAGTCTCATTTATGTGGCCTAGGTGACAATGTCATAAGTATGAGGACTTATCATTATCTAATCTCGATTTCTTAACAATGTTCATATTTAGAATTTCAGTTTTAGTATCTAGAACGTATATGACATCCACATATATTTCATAAGCATAAAGAATATTATCACTCTGAATTTGACATGTATTATGAGAAAATAAAATTTCAAATCCTGCTGTTGCTAAACGCACAACAAAAATAATATTCTTAGTGACAACATGAATATAATAGCAATTGTTGAAAATTAAAACAAGGCCACTAGGCATACGAAGGCTATATATCCCTATAGCTGTTGCAGCAACCCGTGCTCCATTTCCAACTCTTAGGTATATTTCCCTCTTTGCAAGCCTCCTACTGTTCCGCAATCCCTACACATAAGTACAAACATGAGTACCACAACCAGTATCTAATACCCAAGTAGACTCATAGGGAACTGTTGAGAAACTCTCTATCATGAACATACTTGAAGTAGATGCCTAACTTGGCTTCTTCTTCACTTGTTCAGAAATCTAAACCTTGCAATCCTTCTTCCAGTGGCTGGCCTTGCCACATCAAAAGTAGACATTTGTAGTTCCTTCATTTTTCTTCTTATTACTGATTTTCTTCTTAGCATTCATACCCTTCCTAATACGAGACCCACCCTTGGAAGGCTTGGTTTTCTCAACCAAAAGTAAAGCCTTGGGATCCTTTCGAATAGTAGGCTCTATGGTTTTCAGCATGTTAACCAACTTGGACAGCGTGGCATTGATTTTGTTCATATAATAATTAGTCACAAATTGTGAATAAATATCAGTTAATGAAGCAAATCAGATCCACACATAATTCGTGATCCATCACAAAACCTTATCGGGTCAGCTTCTTTATATAACCCAATAGTTTAAGAGCATGCTGCAGTGTTGAAGTACCAGCCTGCATCTTCATTCCAAATACGAGTCTTGATGTATCATATCTCTCGAATCTAGCCCGCTGTGAAAAGAGCTCACGAAGATGGAGAATCATGGTGTCTAGATCCATTCTCTCATGTTGTTTCTGAAGCTCAGAATTCATTATGGCCAGCATTATACATGCTGCCATTTCATGATCCTTTATGTGCTTCTCCCATGCCTCATGTTCATTGGCATCCGTCTCAGCATCAGGCTCGTCAGGGAGAGGCTCATCTAAAACATAAACTATCTTTTTGGATCTGAGGACTATCCTCACTGCCCTGAACCAAACAGTAAAGTTCGAACCATCTAATTTGTTGTCAAAAATTAAGCAAAAGTTCATGTTCGGATTCATTATTCAACCTATATATAAGAAAAGAACTTGTTTAGACATTAGTATATGAACATGCATTTAATATTAGGTCTTTAATTAAACACATAATTCCTACTATTTTTTCTTGACATTTAAATAGATCTTTCTATTCAAATTTAGGAAATTTGGTCGAACCAATTTTCATTAGTAGGTAGCATCCATAGTCACTTATCATAACCCCCACTATCACAGGTCAAGCCATAATAAGATAATCATGGTTAGAACCCGTCCATTTGCAATTCTTGCAAATGCTAAACCATTCGAGTTCTCTTTCTCGAGACTTACGTACCCAATTCTACGACTCCTCAAATGTGTCTCCAACATGGCATTATCTCCAATAATATGGACAACTAACCCTCCTTGGTTAAGGTATTAACCCCATCTAGTCTCATGACCAAACACATGTTAAGGGAAGGTATGTTGTACATGTGCTTACATCCGTTAATAAAGTTCGTATCACAACTTATGACGGGAAGACATTTTACAACTTTAATATTGTTGTAGGGATTTCATTGGTGCCGCTAGTCTTGCCCTATTCTAGGTCTTATACGATGGATATGATTATGAAATAATAATTCCGGGCTATTTGAAATTATTAACTCTAAGGGAACATGCTCTGACTGGTATATCATAATCATTCTATTATGCCAAGACTCCACATAGAATGCAAAACAAACAAGATCTATGTTTAAGTTCTTGCACCTATACCTATATGTTTTAATTTAACAATTTAAACCACGTTTGTAAAATCATATTTCGAATCCAATTCCCATACTAGATTTCGACTAAGTCATAAAAATCCCTCGAGTATTCGTGAATCTATTACCGATGGTGACTTCCAAGTAGGAGAGACCCCCTTAAAGTGAATGAGCAACCTTGTCCAATCCTTGCCAAAATCATCACGGGCACTTTGATTCATTAGACCACAGACAATTATGATTTAAAGATTTCATTCTTTAATTAAGTGAAGTACGGGACGACCCTCAATTAAAGTATTTACCCCGTGTGGTAAAACATTGCTAATTTTATATGATAATCACCTAGACCAAGTTTGAGCAAAACCTTAATCTAGTTATCACATCATTTTCTATAACATGAAATGAACCCTAAATCATGCATAGCATACTTTAATCAATTCATAAAAATCACATTTTATCATGTTATATTCAATCATGCATAACATAAGGCAAGCTCTGATACCACTGTTGGTTAATCAAGATAGTAATTGAACATGCAATCGTTGTAAGGCAGAATTTCAAAACTTAAAATTAACCTAAAGATCTCCTAAGCATGCATGATTGATATAATCTAAGTGAAAACCTTCCATAGATGCTTTTAGGTTTATAAAACATATAAAAGAAACCTAGCATCTAAAGATTAAAGCATTATCAGTTGATGCGTGCTTGATCTCTCTTTGGTAGCAGTGTTCTCTTTGAGTAATTTCGACAACACAAGCTTCCAAACTAGGAGAGCCTCTATGAATTGATCCACACAGATCTTCACCAACCAAAACCTCGGAGAGGTAGAAGCCGTCGATTGACAGCAGCTGCTAGACTGCTCGAAAATCAAATCGAAAACAAATCCTTGAAAGCACACTTAAACTTAGAGCCTTCGATAATAATTCTTCAATTTGTTTAGAGAAACTTGTGAAGGATCTCGCACAACAAAAGGAAGAAGAGAATAGAAATCAAAGAGAAAAGTAACTCTAAGCTTTTTCTGGTGTGTTGATTATTAGATGCCTCAAGCCTATATATATAGGGAAAAATGGGGGAGTGATAGAATTTCCCTATAACTCTACATGGGGTTAGCCGCGATGGTCAAGGTGACTCGCGAGCTGACACGCTTGATACTTGAAGGAAGCCCTAGTGGGCTTCCCTCATTTACCGCAAGCCAAATCTTGCAGTCTACGCCTAGCAGGGTTGCAATTGCAAGCCAACGCAAGCATTACCTTAGGCAGCGCTTGTAGCTTACTATAGTGTGGGCTTACCGCGCGCTAGCGACCAACGAGCTTTTTAGAACACGGGGCAGTCGTGCGGGCCCCGCCTCTAACAACATGTGTTCTTTTCGGGGCCCACTCGCAAGGGGAAAGATTCCCTTGCTCGCTTTGATTAATTTTCCATGTTTTCTCATTATTCCTTTTAATTATTAATTTGGTCCAACCAATTAACAATTCTTCTCACTAATTTCACAATTTTTATTTTCAATACAGACCTAGTCCATAGGTTCTTTACATAGTTCGATAAGCACCCAAAGTGTGTGACCTCATAGGATCCCAAAGTATAGAGTCGCTAGAGGTTAACCTAAACTTGGCTTCCTATCCAGGAACCTTTAGGCTTAGTGTTCCAGACCAATATAGAACTTGATAGCTCTAGATGATCAAATGGGCTTTCTAGCAAAGGTGTATGATCCCCCGATACTTGGAATGTCACGTGCCTGTGACTTGATCCGGTTTTGTAGTAGTGAACAATACAATACACTCCTTCCATCGAGTTTAGTACTATCCAGTTTATTAAGCTTGGATTAAGTTTTAGCTCATGTAATAGCGTAGCTATCCTGGAATTAGACTTATTCACGAATAACACCACTTAGCCATTATGTATCTTGATTGACTAGAAACCCGTTCTATCAATCTTATACTCTGATTAGAGGTTTATGAGTATGTCACTTCAATAAGGGGCCCTAAGGTACATCTCCCATTATGTCACTATATCAAGAGTGATGGATCCCATCTTAACTACACAGCTTACCAACATGTGATAATCGCTATACCCGTAATCACCCATGTCATCTTGATTTCCAGGGTATGAATAAGTATGACCCAAAGTATAGCAACTCCTACATAAGGTAACCGGTATCTCAGGTCTAAGATTACTTGTACTGCTACTTCAATAAGACATGACACCAACACATGGGTATAGTAATTTTCGAGTGTCTATTTTATAGTGGATTCCAATGTATTACCTGAATACATTCATGTGTTAACTCAAAGTACCACCTTCAGCTCATGAGATCAGCTGCTTGGATCTAATCCAAGGAATACGCCTATACATGCTAGTCTATCCTTTCCATTAATGTCCAGTCTCAATGAAACTATGACTACGGATATTTAGACTATTCATAGTAACATGTATGTGCAGTTCTCACACCACATAGCTCCCACAATTTCCATGCACTTTTACGCTATGAAGTAGCCATGGACTTTCTCTCATCAATGTGCATATACATATTAATCATTATACATATATGATACCAGCGAGATACAATAATAAACAGAAAGCACTGATAAGCAACAAAGATACCTTAATTATTATTAATAATAATTCGAAACTGTTTATACATTATAACTAATAAAGATATATCGCCCTAATTACCTCTAGGGCATACATCATGTCTAACAATGAGTACCACAACCAGTATTCAATACCCATGTAGACTCACAAGGAAATGTAGAGAAACTCTCTAGTGTGAACACACCTTTAGAAATTCGAGCCACAACCTTCATTATTATCCGATGAGCTTATTCCAAGAGAAATATTTTCCCTCATCAACTCTAACTTCTTCATGAGCTTTCTCTTAACTTTGAAACCTTTAAGTTTCTTCAACTTAAGGTCCTCAGTATTTACTTGCTCATTGAGTTTATTTCTAAACTCAATCTCATAAATCTCGAACAAGCCCATGAGTTGGGTCTAGGTACAGTTGGGAGAACACTCATTAAGCATCTTCTTGAAGGAATCATATTTATTGGGTAATCCCCTCACTACCAAATCCCTCAAGGACTACTCACTATACTCAACTACCAAATCTCTAAGTTTTTTTTAGGTTTCATATATGTATATAACCAACTATACTACTGAGGTGTCTCCCTGCAACTTACTATGGAACAGTATCTTCTAAACTTTCCACCGACTTGAGACGATGAATCATGGTTGGAAGATTTAACCCTTTGTACACACTTCTTTACTTTGAGAGCATTTTTTCTAACATGAGCTTTAACAAACTCACAGTTTCCCTTAAGCTCCTCATAGTCATTCATCTCACATGCAAAAGCATTCTTGCTAGGGTTTTGGGACTTGAATCAGTCATAACATAATCTAGGTAGTAGTTTTGAAGAACTCCTCTAATAGTCTCGAACTACTCATTGAAGTTGTAAACATCATACTTTATATCAGCAAGGAGACCAATATTGAGTATTTTTGTTAATGATCATATTCAACCTAGATATGAGATAGATTTTTTCAAACATTAGTATATGTGCATGCATTCAATATAATGTCTTTAATTAATAAATAATTCCTACTATTTTCATTGACATTCAAATAGCCCTTCTATTTAAATTCGGGAAATTTGGTCCAACCAATTTTCCTTAGTAAGTAGCATCCATATACATTCACCATGACCCCCGCTATAGCAAGTCAAGCCATTACAATACAACCATGGTTAGAACCCGTCCATTTGCATCCCATGCAATTGCTAATCTATTTGAGTTCTCTTTCTCGAGAAATGCGTACCCGATTTTATGACTCCTTAAATATGTCTTCAATCTAGCATTAGCTCCACTAACATGGAAAACTAACCCATTTTGGTTAAGGCATTAATCCCATCTAGTCTCATGACCAAACACATGTTAAGGGAAAGTATGGTGTACATGTCCATATATCCATTAATAAGGTTCGTATCACCACTTATGAGGGGAAGATAATTTACCGCCTTAATATTGTTGTAGGGATTTTATTGGTGCAGCTGGTCTCACCCTAGTCTAGGTCTTATAGAATGGATATGATTATGATAATAATATTTCCGGGCTATTTGGAATTATTTATCTAAGGGAACATGCTCAAGACTGATACATCATAATCGTTCCATTATGCCAAGACTCCACATAGGATGCAAAACAAACAAGTTCCATGTTTAAGTTCTTGCACCTATATCTATAAGTTTTAGTTTAACGACTGGTATAAATAATTACTTTTTTGTCTATTACTTAATTTAATTGTCAAAAGTGTATTATCAAGGTTTTAAATTTACATTTCTACCACCTTATGATAACTTCGTCAGATTTTATAATTATCTTATAGTTATTTCAAAACAACGTAATTTTTTGTATTTTTTTTACCATGGTTTTATTATACTTTATTTATAGTATTTATAATTAATGTAAGCATGTTATATTTATGTGTTTTCATTTATTTTTCGTATTTAAATTTATTTTTGATATAACAAAATTGCATTTTATAGTTATCTTATAGTTACTATATAGTTTACTTATAGATACATTCAATAGAACAAAATCGCATTTTATATTTATCTTATAGTTAATTCAAATTGATGTATTTATGTTATATTTTTGCTATAGTTTACTTGTAATATGTCAAATTGATATAGTTGTGTTATATTTATTTGTATTTAATTAAGTGTGTGTTTAAACTATGTAACAACTATAAAAGAACAATAAAATAAATATGTATCGGTAAAAAAAGTTTGGAAAAAATATAGCATCATAGATCTTATTTTGAAGGGAAACATAAAAATGAAGAAAAAATTCTAAAGCGGCATGTTGAAAAAATAAACGTTTTATGAGATAAATCAAAAATAAAAAATTAAATTTAAAAAAAAAGAGAAATTTAAAAAAGTTTATAAGAAAAATTTAAAACATAAAACTTCCAAATAAATTATTGAAAATTACCCTTTATAAAATTTCCCCTTAATACTATTCATGATTTAGGAACTAGGATAGTCTTGAAACTATTCACTTTTTGTTAGTTTTAATATGCACAACCCTCATAAAAGCGTACATATATATGTCATTGATGCTTAGTTGGCAAATACTCACAACTTGTCCGACTTTTATAGAATTGCTCATTGTTTGACTTTGATAGAATCGCACATAAGTTGTCCGCCTATAATAGTCATGCATTGAAAAGAATCCACTTTTACATTAAAAAAAATGTTGGTTTTACATCTCTACTCCAAAATTGTGTATAGTGGTACTTAAATCATTATTTATGGTTGAACTTATTCAAAATGAGCTCTTGTCACTCTCAACTTTCAAATATGTCAAATAATTTCCTAAACTTGTTTAAAATACATCAGTTTGCTCATTTAACGCCATGTGTCAGCTTCTAGTTGGAGAGAAAAAATAACATTTTTGAAAAGTTAAACCAACATGAAATTGACAAGTGATGATGAGAGGTAAAGTGACTCGTTTTAAAAATACGATGGGCTATCTATTACATTTCAAAGTTCAAGATGACAAGAGCCCATTTTAAACAAGTTCAAAGGAATGTAAACGCATTAATACATTAAAATACAATGCAAACATATAATAGAGTACTTAAAAAAATTATATATAAAGCCATATTTTCTTCAACTTCTGAAACCTGAATTGAACTTAACTTAACTGAACTGAACTGAACTAAACTTAACTGAACTTAACTGAACTAAACTGAATTTAATGGACCTGAACTGAACTTAACTGAACTTAACTGAACTGAACTTAATGAACCTGAACTTAATTGAACTTAATAATAAATATATTAATTATTAAAATAATAGTAAAATTCATTAAATATAAAAATAAATAAATTATTAATAATCATTACAAATAATATTATTAATAACTACCTATATAAAATAATTAATAAAACAATTTTAATATCATTAATAATAAAAAAATTTATAATACGTAAAATCATTTAATTAAAATTTTGTTATTCAAATAATAATTATTGTTACAAATACACTTGAGTTAATAATAATTATTATAATATATTGTAGTTTGGATTCAAATTATCACTTATTATTGGATTACAAAAACGTAATAGTTATTTTAATTAATAAATATTTTTATTTTATTATTCCATAACACATTTTCTAATTAATTAATACTATGATTATAAATAAACATATTATTATATTATAATTACATTAATACTATTATTATATCAATAACACTAGTAATTATCACTATTTGAAAATTATTTTTTCTATATTTATAATCAATATTAACTACATTAAATAATAATTATTTTTCTATATTAATATTTTTATCATTATTCTTTTTTTTATTACTATTACTATTAATCTTTATTAAAAATTAATTAGAATAATCATTATTAAAATTAAAATTTATGGACCTGAACTGAACTTAATAGACCTTAACTTAATTGAACTTAACTTAATTTAACTGAACTGAACTGAACTTAATGGACCTGAACTGAACTGAACTGAACTGAACTGAAGGTGAAGAGAACAGGGCCTATGAATCCTGCAAAATGAGGTTTTGGAATGAAAAATGAAAAAAATGATTCAACTTGTTCTTAATAAAAACTCTTAATTTTGTCTTTTATTGCCAAAAAAAGTGAGGGATAATAAATCATCTTAAACGCACAAAATAATTTTTTCTGATATAATCCAAATATTAAATTATGTTACCAGTTTTATTTATTTTCAATAAAAATATTATGTAACCAGATATAAATTTTAAACGTAAACTATTTATAAATTGAAAGATGGAAAGTTATAATCAAATTAAAAGTTTTTTTTGAAATTTAATCAATTTTAAATGATTAACTTTTAAATAACATGATTAAATTATGTGGATATTGAATTGCAAGGTACTATGTGTAACGTTATTATTTTTAACGGAAAAAAAACAATTTTTATTATAATTTTGTAAACTTTTTGAAACTATAAATTTCTATGTTGTTTAATCTACATGCTCCTTTTTTTACCTTAGATAATTGGGAAATTTCAGGAAGTGGAAGCTCTTTACATTGAGTCAACTGAATGGTTGAAATGTCATGTTTTTCTAAGGATCAGACAATAATTACAAATTGGCCTGACGTTTTTCTGAATAAGCTACTTTTAGTTGTTCTTATGAATTGAATCGTTACTGTTGTGTACATTTAATAAGCAGTGGATTGGTTATTCATCACAATACTTGAGAATTTTGAACCAATTGAAGAAAACAATCTATACTCCACCCAATTATTCGAAAATAAGTTCTTTCAATAATCATTTATGTATCTTCCATTGTATCATTGTATTTTTTACGTTTTATCATGGATATAAGCACTAGTCGCTTTGTTTTCTCAATAAATCTTACATTTAATTTAATTGTGTTCTAGTCCGTAGCTTTGGCTAATTTCTTTGGCTTTGTGCATCGCATCAATGAGGATATTAGTACATGTATTTGATCTTTTATAGGTTTGAATATAAAAGGGCTATAGCATGTATGAACTTGGAGTTCGTTGTTCTTTTCAACAGCACAAGTATGAGAACATTTCAACGAACCATTGCTCGCATAAACAATTCTTTTGTTTGACTGTTGTTATATGAAACTGCAGTGGGTTTTTTTACTGGACAAGAAAGGAACTTGAGTGAT